>JBBPBX010013471.1:35590-52340 GCA_038048925.1 Garcialebias charrua
ATATATATATACAGGGTGTAAAGGCTTCTTTTCAATTCAAATTTAAATACTGTAATATTTTGTTTATTTAAAATTTTACAGTGCAGGTGGTCCCCGAGTTACAAACGAGTTCCGTTCCTACGCTTGTTCGTAACACGAAAATTGTTGTAAGTCGGAAAATACGTCCAAACTGCCCCTCATACATACAGTACTGTATTTTTACCAAACACTTAGCCTATCCTATTACATTACCCTACATAATTATCAAAAACCACATACATTTAGGAGCCATAATGAAAGAAAGAGTTAATTTCTTACTGGGAGCTGGTCATTTCTTCCTCCGTCTGTTAGCACACGTCAGTGGAAACCCCCCACCCTCCTGTAAGTTTCCAGCTCCCCTAAGTTTCGTTTCCAGCTCTCCCCTTCCCGCTGACTTTCGGTTTCGGTACCGTATTTTCTGCTGTAAAGGCGCATAAACGGCATAACTCGAACAATGCTTTTCAATGGTAGGGCGTTCGTAACCGCGAAACATCGTAAGTCGAGGACTACCTGTATTTAAATTTAAATTGTTTATTTACACAAGGAGGGAGATTAGGGCTGAAACTTGAATTTGGACTACTGTATCCGGTGATAACGAGGGACCACTGTACTCTTTTAAAGATTTCGTAACCCTGCAGAAATCGCCACTGTAGCTGTGCATGGGATTTCAGGGTGTTTCCATTTAAATACAAGCACTCCAAATTGGCGTCAACGGGTAAAATGAGAAGCAGAAATAAAAAGCCATTGGAACCCCAATGTGAACACCAACATTTCTAAGACTTGATGAACTGTGTGTTTTGATTAAAAGTCACGACATCTTCTTAAAAATTGAACATTGATGGAAGTCCATCTTTTTCCTCTTTATTTTTCCTATCAAAATGGACGGGACTTGTGACTCCCTGCAGAGCGCAGGACCCCATAGGACACCCTTCTTTGTCCATGGCAACGATTGCCGGTGCTGTAAAACACATCCTCCGCACTCGGACACGGTGAACAGAGCAACGTTAAAAAATGGATGATGCAGGATTTTAGTCGACGACTCTTGGAGGCCCTCAACTCTGCTTCAGACATGTAAAATTGATGTGCACATGCCGACGTTCAGGCTGTGGGGTGCGTAATGGACGGTACCAACGGTTCTTTGAACCCTTTTGGTTTTGTTTACTGTTTTATGGCGTTTTTTGCAGTTGTTCAGCTTTGTAGAACAATCAACCCCCTTCCACCCCCCAACAAACTCACGTGTTTGTATGTTCCCAGAGAAGCTTTTCTGTACGACGCGTTCAGTTAATGTTTTTATTTTCATACAGTTATGGAATTGTACGTTATAGGCTGGAGTCGGTCTGGTTCCAGTTCAGTCAGTTCTAGCAGTTTATTTTTAGCGGTCTTACATATTCGTAAAACCTTTTGTGTTTCGTCTGGAGGTTTATCACAACCAAGATTGCCGGTAGAAGATCGTTAGCGCCATGTTTGATTTACCGACGGTTCTGTGTCAGTCATCCAGGACATGGTAAATTCAAATAAGTTCAAGACGATAACAACTGGACTTTATTTGTAATGGAAGACGTTTCGCTTCTCATAAGACAGATGGTTTAGAGCATGGTGGGGCGGGGGGTGAAGGAAGCCGTTATAGAACAACATGACTTCAGACTTTATAATAATAATTTGTCTCATTTGTCATCTGTGTATGTTTCCCATACTTGACAGACGAAATTGGTCTTCTGCCTTTAACCCAACCACCACCAGGTGGTGCAGCGAGCAGCCGTAGTCAGTGCTCGGGGAGCTGGAGAATTAGATGTGCACTCATAAACACCCCAAGGTGTGTAGTGGCCGGGGCGCAAACCCGCGTCCTTCGGGTCCCAAGTCAAAAGCCTTAGCCACTACACCATCTTGGCTCCACACCATCTTGGCTCCAGAAGACTTCAGACTTCTTAAAGCCATCCAGTCCCTGATGTCAGCCAGGCAGTCGAGCAGAGGTTGAATAGAGCATGTACCATTGTGTCTTGGGGGAAGTAAATTTGACAGTCATCGGCGTAGACGTGAAATGGTATGTTGTGTTTCTGGAAAATAGCACCAAGTGGCAGTAGGTTTAAAGAAAATAGAAGGGGACTGAGGATGGACCCCTGCGGTACCCCTTATTTAAGCGCTGCCGATGCTGAACTAAAATCTTTGATAGATGCCCACCCATTTCAAATGAGTGATATTTAAACAGAGGAGGAGGTCTCGGATTTCACCTTTAAAAACATATAATGTAGCTTCAGGCCTCATACCCAGTCAACAAAAAAGGTTAAATTATGTCATCTGGACCATTTCCATTAAGTGAGAAACGTTTTGTCCCTTGTCCAGAGGACTTCCTCAGTCTACAGCCTGCCAACCAGATCTGTCCCATGGATAACCTACTTTAGAGATTCCAACAGGAGGTTGCCTATGGGACAGATCTGGTTAGCAGGCTGTAGACTGAGGAAGTCCTCTGGATGGGGTACGAAACGTTTCTCCCTTAGAAGAAACCGGCACAGATGACATGATTTAACATTTTTTGTTATCTACCTGGATGATTGAGTTCACAACCCTTTTCCTGATACCCAGTCACTTTCGTGCCTATCAGGAATTTCATCCATGTGACCAGAGTGTCCCATCTGTGAGTCAAACCAACAAAGACCCTAACGAACCTCTGTTGTGAGGATGGACATGACAATCTGTATATATACCATATCATTTTATTTATGAAGCACTTTAAACAGCGACTGGGCCAACCAAAGTTGCTGTACAGGGACTGGATGTGCTGTACAAACAGAAACAAACAGGCAAAGCACACAGCAACATATAACATAAAATCAAAATATAGAAACAAAGTAACAGCAGATATTAACATAATGACTAACACAGTGTACACGTTCGGCATAGACCATACAGTATTGAAAGCCAGGGAATAGTAGTGGGTTTTTAAGCAGGATTTAAAATCTGTGAGGGAGGGGGCCTGTCTAACAAGCAGAGGTAACTCATTTCAAAGTCTTGGACCTGCTACAGAGAAAGCCCTGTCACCTCTGTGCTTAAGACGGGTTCCTGGAACCGTGAGAAGCAACTGGTCCGCTGACGCAGTGGTTGATGATCGAGTCGTTGGGAGGAAACAACATGACTTCAGACTTCTTATTGAAACTTCAGAAATTTAAAGCCAGGCGCCAGCCTGACGTCAGCCAGGCAGTCGAGCAGAGGTTGAATAGAGCATGTACCATTGTGTCTTAGGGGGAAGTAAATTTGACAGACATCAGTCATCCAGCACTTTGGTGTGGACTTGTTCCTGTTTAAAGTGCTTTATAAATAAAATGGTATGGTATGGTATGGTATGGTATGGTATCAGCGTAGAAGTGAAAGGGTACGGTATGTTGTGTTCTGGAAAATAGCACCAAGTGGCAGCAGGTGTAAAGAAAATAGAAGGGGACTGAGGATGGACCCCTGCGGTACCCCTTATTTAAGCGCTGCCGATGCTGAACTAAAATCTTTGATAGACGCGAGGTAGGATCTAAACCATTTGAGGGCTGACCCTGTGATGCCCACCCATTGCTCCAACCTTAGCAATGAGGATCTCATCGTCGATGGTGTCAATGATTCTGGTATACCTCATTTTTATAACTTGAACCCCACAATTTCTGTTCTTTGAGTTGAGAAAGCTCCTCGGATGAGAAGGTCTTCTGTTACAAGCACAGTCCAGTCGTTTTTGTCTTTTTGAGTTCAGTGTATATTCAGAATCTTAAGAATCCAGAACTGACTGAACTGGCCAGAGCTTGAGCAACACGCCAGTAAACGCTCCACACCTCTGATATTTCTACTACACTTTATAAGTGTCTTGGTCTGTTGAGATACTTCAATAAAAACGAAATCGCTATTTTCTACATCTCTGTAAACTCACCCGTGTTTCAGCCGACCCTGTGTTTATGGAGCCTCCTTGAAAGCAGAGTACTAATCCAAGACCAGCGCCGACAAAGACCCTCAAGAGGCTCTTCTTTTATTTCTTCCAGAGACCTCGTCACCCTCATTAACGCTGCTTGTTTGAAGCGGTCCCGACAGAGGTGTCGGAAAATTGTGTGTTGCTTTGATTTTCCCTGCAGAGCAACTGATTTGTGGGGCTTTTAAGAACATGTAAAAATAAAAACTGTAACGACGCCGATCTTGGATCAGCACCAACCGACAGAGGGTACTTTATAAAAACAGGGTCTCGATTGAAATGTGGCATCTTTTTTCTATTGTGTGGTATATCGCTTATATGAATAAATAACGTTTTGGTCAAGTGCTACAGTGACGCTCTCTTTTTATGCAAGAACGAGACTCGGAAAGTTGACTAACCGTCACTTGTGTACAATAAAATTATTTTAGGTTGAAGTAAAACTGTGTAAAAATGTTAGTTATTTTGTGAAATATTAAGGCAGGGGTCACCAACATGGTGCCCGCGGGTGCCCCCAAGGACCATTTGGGGTGCCCTCGGACCTGTTCTAAAAAAATAGCACAACTCACTAGGCTGCATTTAAAATTTCATTTCATTCAGTTGTTATTCTTTTTTGTATTTATATATATTTTAAAATGTCTATCTTAAAAATATGTTTATTATACTTTTTTTTTTCTTCTATTTATGCTTTATTTCCAAAGAGTTTATCAAACTGGTGCCCTTTGTATGACTCCGTACCCATGAAGTAGCTCTCGGTTTCAAAAAGGTTGGCGACCCCTGTATTAAGGGATCTCTGACTAGTTGGAACAATACAGGTAGGTGCTGGTCATAAAATGAGAATATCGTGAAAAAGTTGATTTATTTCAGTAATTCCATTCAAAAAGTGAAACGTGTATATTATATCCATTCATTACACACTACTGTACTGTTACAGTGCAGTACAGTATATTACGTTTGTTTAAGAGTTTAGAACATAGTGAGAAGGGTTTATAAAGCCTTATAATATATATAAACACTAAATTTAATGTTTCTACCTCACAGATTTTCACCTATCGCGGGGGGCTCTAGAACAAAACCCCCACGATAATCGAGGGACTACTGTATAAAATTTTACCCAGTTTTCTAATACCATAGGATCCTAAAATGTACAAACCAGATGTTGGTCTCAGGAGTTCATAAAAAAGGCTGCAATTTTAATCGAGTGTTAAAAAATAAAGGAGATATTCACATAAACAGAATGATTTACAGCCGTCCCTCAGGCTGTCAGCCTCCATCATAACAAAGATGCGACTCATATCTTGTGGCAGATGCATGAGCACATCGTTGCTACACTGACCCAGATTTAAGGAAACACATGAGCGGAGTGAGAAAAACAGTCATCGTCGGTTGATAGATTTAAAAAAGGTCTGTGCGACCCACGCAACGCTCAGCGACAAAGATGTAAGAGAAACATTTATTCAGGCAGCAGAAACATTACGTTTTGGATCTTGGTGAGCTGAAGTGACAGCTTTTCACGTGCAACACACGATGCGAAAGTGTTGAGATTCGTGGCATCTGTGAGGGAACGTAAACAGTTATGCAGCTAAAGTTAGCATACAGCTAATGTTGACATACAGCTAATGTTAGCATACAGCTTATGTTAGCATACAACTAATGTAAGCATACAGCTAATGTTAGCATACAGCTAATGTTAATGTACAACTAATGTTAATATACAACTAATGTTAGTGCACAGCTAATGTTAGTGCACAGCTAATGTTAGCATACAGCTAATGTTAGTGTACAGCTAATGTTAGCGTACAGCTAATGTTAGCATGCAGCTTATGTTGGCGTACAGCTAATGTAAGTGTGCAGCAAATGTTAGTGTACAGCTGATGTTAGTGTACAGCTTATGTTAGCGTACAGCTTATGTTAGCATACAGCTAATGTTAATGTACAGCTAATGTTAGCATACAGCTTATGTTAGTGTACAGCTAAAGTTAGTATACAGCTAATGTTAGCATACAACTTATGTTAGTGTAAAGCTAATGTTAGCATAAAGCTTATGTTAGCATACAACTAATGTTAGCATACAGCTTATGTTAGCATACAGCTAATGTTAGCATATAGCTTATGTTAGTATACAGCTAATGTTAGCATACAGCTGATGTTAGTGTACAGCTTATGTTAGCATACAGCTAATGTTACTGTACAGCTAATGTTAGCATACAGCTTATGTTAGTGTACAGCTAAAGATAGTGTACAGCTAATGTTAGCATACAACTTGTTAGTGTACAGCTAATGTTAGCATAAAGCTTATGTTAGCATACAACTAATGTTAGTATACAGCTAATGTTAGTATACAACTTATGTTAGTGTACAGCTAATGTTAGCATAAAGCTTATGTTAGCATACAACTAATGTTAGCATACAGCTTATGTTAGCATACAGCTAATGTTAGCATATAGCTTATGTTAGTATACAGCTAATGTTAGCATACAGCTGATGTTAATGTACAGCTTATGTTAGCATACAGCTAATGTTAATGTACAGCTAATGTTAGCATACAGCTTATGTTAGTGTACAGCTAAAGATAGTGTACAGCTAATGTTAGCATACAACTTGTTAGTGTACAGCTAATGTTAGCATAAAGCTTATGTTAGCATACAACTAATGTTAGCATACAGCTTATGTTAGCATACAGCTAATGTTAGCATATAGCTTATGTTAGTATACAGCTAATGTTAGCATACAGCTGATGTTACTGTACAGCTTATGTTAGCATACAGCTAATGTTAATGTACAGCTAATGTTAGCATACAGCTTATGTTAGTGTACAGCTAAAGATAGTGTACAGCTAATGTTAGCATACAACTTGTTAGTGTACAGCTAATGTTAGCATAAAGCTTATGTTAGCATACAACTAATGTTAGCATACAGCTTATGTTAGCATACAGTTAATGTTAGCATATAGCTTATGTTAGTATACAGCTAATGTTAGTATACAGCTAATGTTAGCATACAGCTGATGTTAGCATACAGCTTATGTTGGCATACAGCTAATGTTAGTGTACAGCTAATGTTAACATACAGCTAATGTTAATGTACAACTAATGTTAATATACAGCTTATGTTAGTGTACAGCTTATGTTAGTGTACAGCTAAGGTTAGCATACAGCTAATGTTAGCGTACAGATAATGTTAGCGTACAGCTTATGTTAGCGTACAGCTTATGTTAGCGTACAGCTTATGTTAGCGTACAGCTAACGTTAGCGAACAGCTAATGTTAGCGTGCAGCTTATGTTAGCGTACAGCTTATGTTAGCGTACAGCTTATGTTAGCATACAGTTAATGTTGGCATACAGTTAATGTTAGCGTACAGCTAATGTTAGCACAGGTGGTCCTTGTACGTTCAATTAAAGGATTGGCTGAATGTGTACCCAGAAATCCCAGTAACACGAAGCCTAGCAGCAGTTTGGGATGTATTTTTGTAAAACACTAATTTCTGGACTCAATCATCGTTAGGCTGATGGTCCTCCTTGATCATGTGAGCAGCTGGTTTCGGCTGTCATCAGCCAACTGGTTGATCCACTGTGAGAGGGTGCTATTTATAAGACTGAGCTGAATACAGCTTCTCAGACTGAGGAAGTCTTTCGGACGAAAGACGAAACGTTTCTACAGTTTTTTTTGCTTTGTTTTGTTTTTTGAATGTCCAGAGGACCAGACTTAGCTTTTTTAGATTTTTCTATTGAGCATGCATCAGGGTATTTACTGTACATATTTGTGTATACTACCAGTACGCATTTAATTAAAAGTTGTTATTTTTTAATCGTTTTGTGTAAATTTTGTGTAGTTTCATGAATTAAAATACAGGTTGTCCCCGACTTACGACAGCGTTCTGTTCCTACGCCTGTTCGTAACACGAAAATCTGCGTAAGTCGAAATACACATACACACTGGCCGCCCAACATACACGTACATGTACGGTACTGTGCAGTTACCAAGCACTTAGCCTATCCTAACACAGTACCCAACATAATTATCAAAAAACACATACAGTACATTTGGAGCCATAATGAAGGGAAAAAATAGTAAGTTTCTTACTGGGAGCTGGTCAATTCTTCCTCCGTCTGTTAGCATGTTAGCTTGTGCACCTCCGAGCTCCTGCAGCTTCACGTGGTCCACAGCATTTACAGCAATGTCAGTTAGCATGTTAGCTCGTTGCTTAGCTGTAGCCTCTCTGCCTCATAAACCTCCGCTCCAAAAAATAAGGTCTCCTGTATTTCCACGTGCGGTCCAGGGTCTAGAGTTAGCATATTAGCCCCTCCTGACCTCCTCTGCTCCGGTCTGCCTGAGGTCTCCTGTAAGTTTCCAGAAGTTTCCAGCGCGTCAAGCTCTCCCCTCCCTCCCTCCTGTAAGTTTCGTTTCAGTTGTAGGTTTCGTTTTCTGCTGTAAAGGCGCATAAACCACGTAACTCGAACAATGCTTTTCAATGGGAGTGCGTTCGTAACCATGAAACGTCGTAACTCGAGACCGTCATAACCCGGGGACTACCTGTATATATTTTATATACATTTTATATTAAATAAAATAATAAATTACATTTAATTTGTGCTGAATTTGGGTCTTCTCTGAAGGCATAGAAGGCCCTGAGGGTTCCCCTCTGAAAAACTACAAGTCATAAATAATTATTTTTTGACTGTTGTGTATTAGCAAGTTTTTGTGTTTACAATGTTTCATTAAGATGATTTGATGAGTTTAAAAGACCTTTAAATTTTAAAATAAAATAAAATAATCTCCAGTTTTGGCAAAAATGTCTGCATTCTAGGTGGATCTGAGAGAAAACAATCAGTCGCACAGCAGAAGACATACAGTCCTACGTTTTGATGTAAAAACTATAAAAAAGTAAAGTTTGTGGAAATAAGTTTGTGGGCAACAACTCTTAAGAAAATCTATTAAAAAGATCTTTACGCTCAATAAGTTTGTCATTTTATTTTGAAAACTGCATCTCTTGTATTCCAGTAACTTCGGTGTCACCTCACCGAATGAAAGACGACTTCATTCTCCTCATCTCAGCTCTTCAATCCTTCATTTCTGATTTTATTCTCTACGTATTCACTTTATTTCTTTACAGCCGATTCAAAGATGCGGTGCTTTTATTGATTTTCTGCCCGACGCTGAAATTATTTATTCTACACAGTTTTTTGAGAACAAAACGAAGCCAGTGCTTTGTGAGAAGATGGATTTTTAGTTCAGGCTGTTACTTTGAATTAAAGTTACTTTTTGTAACTTACATGACGGTAAATTAGCTAAATTAAAAAATACAGAAAAACAGTGAGGACATGAACATTGTTGTGTTTGCTTTGGTCCCTGATGGCGTGATTAGATCCATCCAGGTGATCATGAAACGACGATCATCAGCATAACGGTGGAAATGGACGCCGTATTTCCGGAAGATGTGACCTAGAGGAAGGAGGTAAATGATGAAGAGGAGGGGTCCGAGGACAGAGCCTTGGGGGACACCCGTGGAGACAGGGGAAGACTGGGAACGGAAGGATTTAAGCTGAATGAATTGAGTGCGGTCAGAGAGATAAGAGTTGAACCAGTCTAACGGGGTACCTGAGATGCCAATGGAGGTTAGTCTGTTGAGGAGGATAGAATGACAGATGGTGTCGAAGGCAGAACTTAGATCAAGAAGAATGAGGATGGACAGAAGACGAGAGTCTGCAACATTCATCATGAATGTGACTCGTTTAAAGGAACAACACGTAGTTTTCTCTCCTGGAGGGCTTCAAATAAACAGTTTTGAGGTTTGCAAGACATTCATGAAGAGCGCCATGTGGAACAGTCCTTTCTCCAGGTCCATCTTCTTCTACCTCTTATATGTAGTGGGGTCACAGAGACCCAGACCATCTCCTCGGCAAGACTTTCCAGTTCCTTCTGGGGAATCCCAAGGCCTTCGCCCAGCAACCTCTCTGGTGAGTTCCCGGTACGCCCCATGGCCTCTTCCCAGTGGCAGGTGCCAAGAAAACCTCTGAGTCGGACATTGGAACCACCTCAGCCGGCTCCTTCCAAAGCAAAGGAGCGCCAGCTCTACTCCGAGCTCCCCCTGGACGATGGCGCTCCTCAGCCTACCTCCAAGGCTGAGCCCGGCCGCCATGCGAACAAAGCCAGTTTTGGCTGTTTGCGTCCAGAAACTCGTTATTTCGGACATGATCCAAACCTCATGACCACAGGTGAGGGTTGGAACTAGGGGTGCACCAATAAACGGGCCCCGATTTTCTTAACTTTGGAGAAATAGGCCGATACTTGCATGCAAAACCAATTTTACTGATTTTTTTTGTTTTGACAACAATTGTCTAAACGTCATTTACATTTCAGAGCACTGCCTCGTGGCCAGTTACAACAAGTTTGTATTGTTTCTAGGAGATTGTTCGAGGGTATGATTTTCAATAAAATACGATTGGAAATTTTAAGGCGCATTGTGACTTGACAGTTACGACAGTGTCACTTATAAAACAGAATCGGAATCGGCAGGTCAGACTTTGTAGAAACCATTGATCGGTGATTGGCCAGAAAACTGCAATCGGTGCACCCCTAGTTGGAACATACACGGACCAACTTTGCCTTTTGACTCACAGCGACTGAAGTGTTCTGGCCTTAATACCGTAACGGTTTATGTAATCGTATTCTGGCACAAAACCCTAAAATTATTCCTTTAACTGATCTCTGAGTGCAGCCGTGAATCCCTACGTTTCTACACATCACCGTCGCAGGGGCTGAGTCATGAAAGGTAGTTGTTATTTCACACAAAGAAAATACTTTTCAACTCATCAGACGTCCCAGCACTTTGCAACCGAACAATGAACTCGTCTATAACCGCAATCGATGCTGTAAAAAAAACAGCACGTCTGCTCGGATCGGAGCCGTTCTTGTTTTTACGTCTGCCAGCTTTAATGATTGCTTCACATTAATTTTATAACACGTGGCCTCGCTTTAATACCTTTCCGAGACTGAATCAGAAAGGATGAAATGCTTGAGAGGATTTGATATCAGTGAAAGAATGAAGACGACAGCATCAGGAATATTGTCACTTATTAAACTGACTGCTCTGTATGGGTACCTGGTCTACTCTCTGAAAGTCAATTACACTGTCTGGTGATAAAACTGTCTTTGGAGGGAGACGAGGGAGGGACACTTCAAAGCTGGGTTGTTGGGTGGCAAAGCCTGAGGGCTACACATGCTGGAAACTGTTGCTTCAAATGCTCGCACTAGTTTTGGAACACCCGCTTCGGATGTTATCAACCATAAAATGGCCATTATCAGTTATTATCATCCCCATACGTAGCGGTCAGATTTCCCCTCCTGTACCTCCTAGTAGATTTAAAGGTACATTGTCACCGTTGGTAGCGATGACAGCTACGTGTTAAAGTTTAGAGTAAAGGGTCTGGCGTTAGGTTTAGGGTCTTGGTTAGGTTTAGGCACAAGGGTAAGGGGGTTAGGTTTAGGGTTGGTCCTCTGGGTCAGGTGTAAGGTTAGGTTTAGGAAAACGGTTACATAAGCTGAAAAAAACAAAAAACACTTCCGGGTTTACGGAAACACGCTGCCTACTCACAGTGATAATAACGCTGATAACGTTCTTTTAAACATGCTAGGAGGTAGATTGGACAGTTTTGCTGCTATATATGGGGATGATAACAGCTAATAACGCCCATTGTATGGACTGACAACATCCGAAGCCGCTCTTTTGGAACGGGTACGGACGAGTTAATGGAGGACAAGTGCGACTGTCAAAACGAAGGACGATTGAAAAAGCGCCTTTAATGCGAGTTTCATCCAACGGTTAACAGCTGAGAGGCTTCTGGGGTTTTGTAGTCGTGAGTCAAGGGGCTCAGCGAGCCATAATAACGGAATGCGATACTCGGATAAATGCCGAACGCGTCACGTTTCGTTACAGAGAACCGGCCACATGCACAAACACGCCTCAGACGTGAGAAATCCCAGCCTCGGCTGAGGGTTTTCATTATTGGAGGCTCGAGGGAAATCTGTCAGACGGCTACGTTCAGATGACTTGGCAACAGGCAGGAGCACTGAGGAGGATCCTCGTCTCCCATTGACGACTTCATTAACTCATTAACACGACTCCGGTTAACGTCGGACTGGACAAAGTAACAAAGATATCCTGATTCATGCTCAACAATCCAGGTAGAAAAATCCAACAAAGTTAAGTCTGGTCCTCTGGACGGTTTCTTTTTGTTTGAAACGTTTCTTCCTTCGTCCAAAGAAAGTCGTAGTTTGTTAAAATTCTGTCATTTATCTTGTGGCAACAAAGGTGCTGGTCATACAACGAGAACACCGTGAAAAAGTTGATTTATTTCAGTAATTCCATTCATAAAGTGAAACTTGTATATTATATTCCTTCATTACTCACAGACTGATATATTTCGAATGTTTGTTTCTTTTAATGTTGATTATAACTGACAACTAATGAAAACCCCAAATTCAGTATCTCAGAAAATTAGAACATTGTGAAAAATTTGCGGTCCAAATATTGTGTCATTTGGACCGCCCTGCATGGCGTTCTTCGACTCCATGCCACGCCGCATGTCTGCAGTAATCCAGACAAAAGAAGCCCCAACTAAGTATTGAGTTCTGTACATGCTCATATGTTTCATGTTCATACTTTTCAGTTGGCCAACATTTGTCAGTTATAATCATGGGGCCAAGACGGTGTAGTGGCAGGGGAACCGACTTGGGACCCGAAGGACCCAGGTTCAAACCCCAGTCACGGCATAACTTGTGGTGTGTTTGAGCAGCACACCTCATCCCAATTGCTCCCCGGCGCGCTTTCTATAGCTGCCCACTGCCCCACCTGGTGGTGATTGGGTTAAATGCAGTCAAATTTCATCTTGTATGGAAACATACACAGATGACAAAAATGTGACATTATTATTATTATTATTATTAAACATTAAAGAAATAAACATTTGAAATACATCAGTCTGTGTGATGAATGAACATAATATACAAGTTTCACTTTTTGAATGGGATTACTAGCCTGGTTAAAACCAGACCCTTGTCCTTCACTTCGCTTTGTACTAGGGTCTGGGATTTCTCCCATAGACAACGATTTCTCCGGTCAATTTTTGACCGGACCAATCAGAGAACAGAAGGCGGAGTTTTGTTAGTTTAGCCTGGCGAGGTCCAGGCTATCAGATAAATAGCTCAGAAACCACTCGGTGGATATTTTTTCTGCTACCAGTGTGTAATTATATGGCTCTAATTTACTGACTGTTGGCCTAGATGAAACATTTGAGATAAAATTCGATTTTTTATCATTTATTTTCGTAGCGCACCCGAGGCTGTTTGGAAAATGTCAAACCGAAACAATTTAAATCCAGCAGATTTGACCATTTCGTGAATTGATTTAGGAACTGTTAAGCTCAGGAACACTTCTGATATAACGTCAGCTATGAAATATATTTTTTCTCAGCAAAGAAATAATAGTTTTTTACCTTGTTTTCATGAAAATTCCTTCGTGGCGGCAGCCATTTTAACTGACGACGTCAGTCGACGTCGTTCAAAACTCCGCCTTCTGTTCTCTGATTGGTCCGGTCAAAAATCGACCGGAGAAATCGTTGTCTATGGGAGAAGTCCCAGACCCTAGTACAAAGCGAAGTGAAGGACAAGGGTCTGGTTTTAACCAGGCTATGGAATTACTGAAATAAATCAACTTTTTCGTTGATTTCTAATTTTATGACCAGAACCTGTAAATCTGTTTCTCCGATCATTATCAGTAAATCAGGTTTTTGTGAAAATGTTTTGGATTCTTAAAAGTTTTTTCAGCTTTTCACTTTTTTAGCAGCTTTCAGTTCACCAGGAGCGGAGTTTCAAGTGTCATTCACGTAGGCCGGCTCGTGCGATTTTACCGGAGTCCTCCGGGTGTTCGCGCAGCTTCTTCTTCATGCTGCCGTGGACTCAGCAGTCGATCGGGACGTAAACAAAACCTGCTTGACGTTAACAGCGAACAGGACTATGGCGTCTCGGCTATGACTTCCTGTCTGAACAGAAATCTTACTTGGCGACGGCGCCTCTGATGTTCTGAATCTACGGGTGGCTGGCGAGCAGCTCGTCCAGGTCGGCCATCCACTCCTGTGTGCTCTGGCTCTTCAGCAGCGAGTCCACCAGATCGCTTTCAGCAGCGAAGCTCCCTGACGCCACGTTGTACCCGAACGACACCTGCTGCTGGTTGGTTGTCCTGCTCACCTGGTAACCCTGGTTACACTGCAGTCCCTGGTGGCCATTGGCCTGCGGCTGTCCAAATGCCACCAGGTCGGACAGACTCTGATTGGCCTGTTGCTGCTGAGTCTGCTGCTGATTGGCCATCGGCTGGCCCAGGCTCTGAGGGGTGGGAGGCGCTCTCTGCTGAGCAGCAGCCATGCTTGTTTGTATCATTTGCTGCCCGGCGTTCAGACCTGCCATTTGCCGTCCACTGGTACCAAAGGGGGCGGAGCCAGAGGGCATCTTGGGGATCCGAGGCTGCTGCAGGTGGAAGGCGTTGGAAGGGTTGCTGAAGGCGTTACCGGTGGGAGTCTGGTTGGCGAGCTGCTGCTGCCAGGCTGTGTTCTGACCCATTTGCATTGACCTGCTCATATTACCCCCCACAGCGCCCTGCATGGCGTTTGGCAGGCGGGCGGCAGCGAGTTGCTGCTGCTTCAGTAGGGTGGCGCTGGTCTGTGGCTTTAGGTGCTGCTGGGACAGGATGTTCTGCCTGTAGAGAGACTGGCGCTGCAGGCCCGTCTGTTGCTGTGAGTGGGCGGGATGAAGGTTCATGTTGTTGTAGAGGCCGTCCACGCCGGCGCCGTCCCCTCCACCACTACAGGACGGCAGATTGATGTCAGCTTGATTCACAGTGGGTCCGCCACCCTGACCCATAGTTATGCCCATCATCCCTGGGTTCTGGGAGAACATACGGGACGAGGGGGTGGGGCCTACCATGGACCCAACGCTGTTCATTGGCTGAGAGGAAGCTGATGGAAAAAATAAAAAAACATGACAATACAAGTTAGTGTTTAAAATATTAAGAAATTTTACTTTTAATGACCAAAACATCAAGAAGCAGAACCTTTAATTTAATTAAAATCAGATCAAGAACCAGAATATTAGAACCAAGTGTTTGGTTCTGGAATAAATTCATCCCCAAATGTCCAGAATGAGTTGAATATACCTGGAACTGAGGTCCAGACTGTCCAATAAGAACCACCACAACCTGATGCATGACCCAGTCCTGCTCTAATCAGAACCAGTCTCTGTCTGAAGGAGCAGTGGACCTTCAGTGGACACCAGACAGAGGCTTCTACTGGCTCAGTGAGCCCTCAATCAAAAGCTAAGGGAGCTGGGTAATTTTTAATTACAGCATGGTTTCCATGGAAACATAAATAAAACCATCACCAGGTGTTGATTAATACCGTAATTAATATGACAGATAAAATAATTATTACTAACAGCAGTTGACTCAAAAAGTTCTTCATGATTGAACATTTAATCTGTTGGGAGTCGTAACGCAACAGGAAGTGAATACCGGTATTTAATCACTTCCTGTTGGAGGCTGGGAGGATTTGTTCCTCATCAGAGGATCTGCTGAGAACAGCTGGTCAGGTGGGAACAGGTGCTTTTATTTTCCAGTCAAATGAGCAGCAAGAATCGTTTAAACTCTCACACACAAAGAGGTGTGCACGTTGGTCCTGAACATCACGACCCAAACCTGCTCCACCAGAACCAGAGCTTAAATAAAAACGACCAGCTCAGCTCCACTGATCAGAAGCGCTCAGCTGTAGAAAACAATCTTTATTTATTTAAAGGTTTAAAATGGCGTCTTTCTCTGTTCATGAATCAGACAGAATGTTCAGAACCAAAAATGAAAGAAAAACACGTTTATAATGTATAAACATCATGTACCGTATCTTTCGGCATATAAGTCGCAGTTTTTTGCCTAATTTGCATGTCCTGCGACTTATACGGCAAAGCGACATATTTATGGATTCCCCCCAATATTTGGCTGAGATATGACCGTTTCCATTCATTTTGACTGAAAAAAAATAGTATCACTTTCGGCCGCTAGGGGCGCTAAAGGGCCCTCTATGCTTTTGCCGACTACCTGTGTACCTGTGTACGGATATTTTAGAGAAGAAAAAGTCCTGCTGGATGGACAGCGTGTGTGCGCACATCATGCTGCAATTTAAAGGACAACACCCACCGTGACAGTAACAATTCACCATATTGGACAATTACCGGTACTGTAGTAGAATATGATGTCTATTTTCATTTTTACATTTGGGCCAGGCGAGTGTAAAAAAAATAAAAATAAACGGAGTCCCGGAAACATCCGGAAACCCGGCCGAAGATTGCCCAAGTCCGGGGTGACATAAATACAGGCTCCACTCAGAAGGCAGGAGTGAGTTCGCGATGGAGGCTTATGAGAGTGAGAGTTAAAACTGCAGTTAAACTACCGTAGTGTCCTACGTGGATGCACGAGGTTCTAAATATTTCCTGGTGCAGTTGTGGGTTCAGGACCAGCGCTCCATGTTTTTATTTTTATTTTTTAGAACTTTTTATAACACTGCTGCGGTTAAAGCTGTCGGCTCGCCTTTTTAAGCTCTACTCCCGACCTGTCACTGAATTGATTGACAGGTCACGGGGAGAGAGCCCCTTTCATAAGACAGCTCAGTCCGTGTTTGATGCGTGTTCAGTCCTTCAACGAGCATTCAGAAAAAACACCAAGGCGGATAGGCAAGTTAATTTTACTCGCCTCTGATGCGC
>JBBPBX010013472.1:0-52339 GCA_038048925.1 Garcialebias charrua
AAACTAGCCTTCATTTGTTTAAATCTTAGATGGACAGAAGAATCTCTCTCACTCTGTGTTGGCAAACAGTAGGTCTAGGATCAGGGCGAGTGTACAAAACGTTTTATTGTACACAAAAACCTCAGACAAGTTCATTGAGGATCCAACCTGCTCTCGAGTTTTCTTCATGGCTATGTTAGTAAATTTTTAATAATCATTGATTTTCAAACATTTATGTTTAAGAGAGATTACAGAAATTTTCATTTTGTAAAACCTCTGTAGACATTATTTAACTAGAGAGACTACATACTGCAGCAGTACATCAGACTCAGTCATACCTACTCTTGGCCAGTATCAATCTTATTATTTTTACTTTTGCTTTTTTCAGTTGTAACATGGTTTTTATGTGGAAAAACTCATCTTTTTCAACTCATTATGGAATAAAAATGAAATTTCAGGACTTGTAAATTTGGGTGATATGTTTTTGACATAAAATAAAGATAAAAAGCAACATAAAACAGTTAACGGCACTTAAAATTTTGATTAAATGAACAGACTTCCAGGTCCTCCGTTCAGCCTTCTGTCCGTTATTTTGTGTTAGAAATTACATCTTATTTTAGTTTCAACCCGACACACTTTTTTGTGATTTTAGTCAGTATAGATAATTTGTAAAAACTTAAGCTGCTGTCTAAAGGAATGCTACAGTCTGAATAAAGATTTAAATGACTGTCAATGGGAGTTCATGTTAATCAGTTGAGAGTCCTTGTAATAAAAAGTCATCAGTATTGGTTCACTTCAAGAATTTTTTTTATGGCTTAACTTTTTTTTTTTTATTCTCCACTAGAGTCAGAATTTCAAACATTTATGTTTGAGAGAGATTACAGAAATTAATCTTTTTCATTTTTTAACTTTTTAATACAGAAATTAATTAAGAGAGATTAAAAAATTAATAAACCAAAAGTATTGGTTCACTTCAAGAATTTTTTTTCATGGCTTAACTTTTTTTTTTTAAATTCTCCACAAGAGTCAGAATTTCTGCTCATTTGAAGTGATACCATACCATACCATACCATTTTATTTATAAAGCACTTTAAACAGGAACAAGTCCACACAAAGTGCTGGACAAACAAACACGCAACAGGCAACACAGACAATGAAGTACAACACGAAAAACATAAAAACATTGCAGATCATAAATCAAACGATCCAATACAAATCAGCTGGCATTGAAAGCGATGGAGTAGTAGTGAGTTTTTAACCGGGATTTGAAAACCGAGAGGGAGGGGGCCTGTTTGATGAGCAGCGGTAACTCGTTCCAGAGTCTTGGGCCTGCTACAGAGAACGCCCTGTCACCCCTGCGCTTAAGGCGAGTTTCTGGAACTATTAAGAGTACCTGATCCAGATTGATTGTGATTGTCATATCTTCTTGCTCCTGGCTTCATTTTACAGACAACAAAACCAGTCTGAAGACCCACTTGTTCAAAAAAGCTTTCAGTGTGTAACTTTTATTACTTTGGTGTTTTAGTATGTAGCATTTTTATTTCCATTGCCTCCTTTTATTGCTGTTGTTTTTTTATTCTATTTTCACTGATTTATTGTACCGGTTTTTTATATTTTCTGTCCTGTTAAGCACCTTGGTCAATGCAAGGCATTGTAGGAAGGTGCTGTACAAATAAAGTTTATTATTATTATTATTATTATTATTATTATTATTATTAACAGCCAAGTACTGTACCTACTGTATGATTCCGTGGTGAATGTGAATCATGCTAGATGGGACTATTTTTGGCTGAATGTACATTTGTGTATAAGCTGAAGTAAAAAATGTCTGGTTTTCAATCCAGCCGACAGCCATATGAATCTGCTCAGTATGACCAGGGCAAATCAATTCAGCTTTAAGAGGATAAATCTGGCTGTAGGTCAGTGCTCCCCACAGACAATTTGTGGTCAACCATAGGACGTAAAGGGTGGGTGACTTCAAAGAGCACTGACCATAAATAATCACTTGTTGTAAGGAACATTGTATTCATAAGACAACAATTCTTTTCTGCTGGGGCCAGCTGTATTTGGTCAATCCATCAAACTTCTTTAGGTAACTGCTTTAGCATTCATTCATTCATTCATACATACCGGTACACATGTACATACGAAATGGGTGCTGAAAAATGGATGATGCATTTCATCTACTTCTGTTGTGCAAAAATGAAGCCAAAACATTCAGTTTACAGGTGCTGCCATATTGTCTTTTTGGAGCCACACTTGGCATGCAGAGCTCTAACTCCTGACTACACACAATTAGAGTTTTTTATTTTATTGTAAACATCAAATAAGTAATTACAGCAAAAGGCTTTAGGAAATGAATATATACCTACACCTGAAAGATGAACTATTTGAGTCTGAGACTAGCTCCCAGTAGCGGTCCTCCAGCAGACCCTGAGCAGCCTGGACCCCAGGTCGACCAGGTTATGGTCTGGAGCAGGGGTCTGCAACCTTTATAATCAAAATATCCATTTCTGCCCCTTTGTTCACTACATCAAACGTGTCCGGAGCCACAGTACTGGTGGCTACAACTGTGTTGATCAACTGATGGCCCACGGACCACTTTAAGTTTGTTGGAATTTTTTTCTGGCCACTAGGGGTGACTTTATAAAACTAAAAATAAAGATTTTTAACATTTAGTTATATTTTTACATTTTAAGACAAAATAAAAGATGAGATTCTTGTAAAGAAGAAAAAAGAGTTTTTGCTCAATTTCTAAAAACAAACTATGCAGGCCTATGTGGTTTTTTTTTTAATTGTAGAAAATTAAGTATCCTACTTTGATGAATTGAAGTGTAAAGTGAAAGTGTTCTACTCCTTGTAATGTTTCTAATATTCACATATTTGCAAAAGAAATTACAGGAAAACTGCTAAAACTAGCCCTTATACAGTATGTAGTTATAGTAGTTATCTATAGTAGTTATCTCTGACTGTAACAACCAATAAAATTTAGTTTTATGTCAGTTTTGGTCAAAGCCTGAAAGAGCCGCTGCAGAGGGACCAAAGAGCCGCATGTGGCTCCAGAGCCACAGGTTGCAGACCCCTAGTCTGGAGTAAGTGTAGTGCAAAGGCTAAGCCCCCAGTTCACCACCGACCTGTTCACGTTTCCAGTCGATTTTCCTCACTCAAAGACACACCCTCTTGGAAGCAGCCCCTGGTAATTTGCAGCCTAGTCTGAAACGTGGGACTCCAGTAACCACAGTGAGATGCATTCAGGGGACAAGAGCAGGCAATATAATACGTAATAATAATAATAATCATTTCATTTAAAAGCGCCTTTCAGGACACCCAAGGACACTTAACAAACCAATACAGTGCAAACATTATCAGTGACAAATTGAAATGTAAAATACATAAAGATTATAAAATGCAAAATAATAAAAATACATTTAGTAAAGTTAATGATAAGCTAGTCTAAAGAGATGTGTTTTCAGGGCAGTCTTGAACAGAGAAAGGGAGGTGGTGTTTCGAAGGTCTGGCGGTAGAGCGTTCCAGAGGTGAGGGGCAGAGCAGGTGAAGGCCCTGCTCCCCATGGTGGAGAGGTGGGCAGAGGGTACATGGAGATGTAGCGAAGAGGAGGATCTGAGAGAGCGTGATGGGATGGAGATTTGTAGGAGGTCAGATAGATAAGGAGGGGCAAGGTTGTGGATAGCTTTGAACGTGAGGAGTAGAATTTTGAAGATGATGCGTGATTTAACCGGGAGCCAGTGGAGCTGCTGCAGGACAGGAGTGATGTGGTTATAGTAGGAGGTTTGAGTGATGACACGGGCAGCTGAGTTCTGGACCATCTGTAACTTGTGGAGAGATTTGTTGGGGAGGCCGTAGAGAAGGGAGTTGCAGTAATCGATACGGGAAGTCACAAGACTGTGCACCAGGATGGCTGTGGAGCGGGGTGTGAGAGAAGGACGGAGACGGTTAATATTACGGAGGTGGAAATAGGCAGACCGAGTAATATTGTTGATGTGTGAAGTGAAGGAGAGAGTGGTGTCGAGGATGACACCGAGGCTCTTGACCTGAGGGGAGGGGGATAGCAGAGAGTTGTTAAGGGGGACGAGAAGATGTTCTGATTTTGAAATAGAGTTTTTGGTACAGACAAGAATGATTTCTGTTTTGTTACTGTTTAGTTGAAGGAAATTGTTAGAAAACCAGTGATTTAGCTCATTGAGACAGTCGGTGAGGATGGAGGGTGGGTGGGTGGAGTTAGGTTTTGATGACAAGTAGAGCTGTGTGTCATCAGCATAACAGTGGAAATGGACGCCGTATTTGCGGAAGATGTGACCTAGAGGAAGGAGGTAAATGATGAAGAGGAGGGGTCCGAGGACAGAGCCTTGGGGGACACCCGTGGAGACAGGGGAAGACTGGGAACGGAAGGATTTAAGCTGAATGAATTGAGTGCGGTCAGAGAGATAGGAGTTGAACCAGTCTAACGGGGTACCTGAGATGCCAATGGAGGTTAGTCTGTTGAGGAGGATAGAATGACAGATGGTGTCGAAGGCAGAACTTAGATCAAGAAGAATGAGGATGGACAGAAGACCAGAGTCAGCAGCAAGAAGAAGGTCGTTAGTAATTTTTACTAGAGCTGTTTCGGTGCTATGGTGGGGGCGAAAACCAGATTGAAACTCTTCATAAATGTTGTTGTTGGACAGGGTGTGAGTGAAGTTGACTAGCAACAGTTTTTTCAAGAATCTTGGAGATGAAGGGCAGATTGGAGATCGGACGATTGATATATTGAATCCTACCTGAAACTGCAGTTTAAGGCTAATGTTAAGATTATCATAAGATTATCATTCACGTCAGGGTATTGACACCCGGTTACGTCAATTGAAGGTCACTAAAATTAATGCTGCTTTGGTGTGTAACTTTGCAATAACCAGTTTTCTTTCTCCTCTCCCCAACCTGACCAGCAATGACACTTAGTCATATGTTGTCGTTCAACCTCTGACTGTCCAGGTGGTGTCTTGACAACGACGCGGACTACGTTGATAACTAGAGAGATTTTTTTGGCAAACCTGGTCTGATGCGGAAAGTTGTCATTCTTCCCACTTTGGGTGAAGCCGCTCATCTTTCTAGAAATTTGGCTGATTTTGTTTGTCCTCCAAATTGACAACCCAGGGTCCAGTCCAGAAAGCAGAGTTGTAGTCTTCCACACCTCTCTGCTGCTTCTCCTCTCTTACCCACCCACACCCCCATTGAAACAGTGTCAACTTGCCCACGGCTCAAATTAAATAAACAGAAAATCAGCTCTAAAAATATAAACCATAAAAATCTCATTAAAATAAACACAATTACAAACCGGATTCCAAAAAAGTTGGGACACTAAACAAATTGTGAATAAAAACTGAATGCAATGATGTGGAGGTGACAACGTCTAATATTTTCAGAATAGAACACAAATCATAGATCAAAAGTTTTAATCTTTTTAATCTCTTTATTTTTTTCATTTTTTTTTCATTTTATATACATATATGGATCTTACATTGTGTCTGAAATAAAGAAACTACTAGTACTATTTAAACAGAGAATGTATCATTTTAAGGGAAAAATATGTTTTCTAAATGTCATGGCGTCAGCAAATCCCAAAAAGTTGGGACAAGTCCATTTTTTACCACTGTGTGGCATCCCCACTTTTTCTTACAACACTCAACAAACAGGATGTCTGGGGACAGAGGAGACCAGTTTCTCAAGTTTGGAAATAGGAATGCTCTCCCATTCATGTCTAATACAGGCCTCTAACTGTTCAATCATCTTGGGTCTTCTTTGTTGCACCTTCCTCTTTATGATGCACCAAATGTTCTCTATAGGTGAAAGATCTGGACTGCAGGCTGGACATTTCAGTACCCGGATCCTTCTCCTACGTAGCCATGATGTTGTGATTGCTGCAGAATGTGGTCTGGCATTATCTTGTTGAAAAATGCAGGGTCTTCCCTGAAAGAGATGACGTCTAGATGGAGCATATGTTGTTCTAGAACCTGAACATAGTTCTCTGCATTAATGGTGCCTTTCCAGACATGCAAGCTGCCCATGCCACAAGCGCTCATGCAACCCCATACCATCAGTGATGCAGGCTTCTGAACGGAGCGTTGATAACAACTTGGGCTATCCTTGTCCTCTCTGGTCTGGATGACATGGCGTCCCAGTGTTCCATAAAGAACTTCAAATCGTGACTCATCTGACACAGAACAGTCTTCCATTTTGCCACACTCCATTTTAAATGACCCCTGGCCCAGTGCAAATGTCTGAGCTTGTGGAGCTTTCTTACGCCAAAAATACACTACACGCGTTGCAGCTCCGCCCCGCTCCGGTCCGACCTCCGCAGCAAATACGCACCCATTATAATCAATGACAGAGTTTACACTGGCTCCGCACGGCGGCGGCGAGCTGCGGAGAGCGGACGGCAGTCCGTCAAAATTAGAAATTTTTCTATTTCTGCCGGATGACGGAGCTGTGCCGGAGTCAACTTTTGAAGATTACGTCGCACCAACAGGAAAAGGAACGAGCACAACTTCCGTATTTACAAAATAAAATCACCACAGGCGGACTAATCCTAGCTCTATACGGATTTATTTGTACAAAAATGCTGTCAAACTATCATTTATGACTATTCTATGACTAAACTATTATATTTATGACTATGACTACGCCTAATAACGCAATACAAGAAATAAATAAATAAAAAAGTATTTTATTCTGAAATGTAAACATCACTTCCTGTTGCTCAAACCATGTAGCTCATTTACGAGAGAAGATCAAGGCAGCAGTCTCTCTACAGTTGTTCTCCATCTTCCACCGAATGAATTGTTTTGTTCTGACTTACTTATTTATCACTTGATTTATCGCGCGATCTCGCACGTGTCTCGGAGCGGCGCATCCAGGCGGACCTGAGCGGAGCGGAGGCAGTGGGAATTGGACTCGCTCAGCTGCGACCTGCGGACCGGAGCGGGGCGGAGCCGCGTGCAGTGTATTTTTGGGGTTAGAAATGGCTTCCTCTTTGCACTGTAGAGTTTCAGCTGGCAATGGCAGATGGCACAGTGGATTGTGTTCACTGACAATGCTTTCTGGAAGTATTCCTGAGCCCATTCTGTTATTTCCTTGACAGTGGCATTCCTGTTTGAGGTGCAGTGACGTTTAAGGGCCCGGAGATCACGAGCATCCAGTAGAGTTTTACGGCCTTGACCCTTACGCACAGCGATTGTTCCAGATTCTCTGAATCTTTTGATGATGTTATGCACGGTTGATGATGATAACTTAAAAGTCTTTGCTATTTTACGCTGGGTAACACCATTCTGGTATTGCTGCACTATCTTTCTGCGCAACAATGGTGGAATTGGTGATCCTCTTACCATCTTGGCTTCTGAGAGACACTGACACTCTGAGAAGCTCTTTTTATACCCAATCATGTTGTCAATTGACCTAATTAGTGTTAATTGGTCTTCCAGCTGTTCGTTATATGCTCAATTTCCTTTTTCCAGCCACTTATTGCTACTTGTCCCAACTTTTTTGGGATTTGTTGACACTGTGAAATTTTGAATCAACATATTTTTCTCTTTAAAATGTTACATTTACTCAGATTAAACTTTTGATCTGTCATCTAATTTCTATTATGAATAAACTATTGACATTTGCCATCTCCACATCATTGCATTCAGTTTTTTTTTCACAATTTGTTTAGTGTCCCAACTTTTTTGGAATCCGGTTTGTACTTTACCAGAGCAAAATCATAAAATCATTAAATGTGGATTATTGAACATCCGATCTCTTTCCTCCAAGTCTCTGTTAGTTAATGAATTGATGATCATCATACTGATTTATTCTGTCTGAC
The DNA here is from genome assembly GCA_038048925.1 of Garcialebias charrua. Classification (NCBI taxonomy): domain Eukaryota; kingdom Metazoa; phylum Chordata; class Actinopteri; order Cyprinodontiformes; family Rivulidae; genus Garcialebias; species Garcialebias charrua. The sequence continues at coordinate 7,838 of JBBPBX010013472.1, forward strand.
AGAAACCTGGCTAAAACAAGAGGATTTAGTTAGTATAAAGGAATTCACTCCTGTTAATTTAAATTTCCATGTTCCTAGAACAACCAGCCGAGGTGGAGGAGTAGCTGCTATCTTTCAGTCAGAATTATTGATTAATGCTAAACAAATTACAGTATTAGAAATAATTCTGAGTTGTCGTCCCTCAGTCTTTCTCATCCAAAATGGAAATCAGAAAAGCCTCTTTCACTAGTTGTTACATGTATTTCGTCCATCAGGCTCCTATGCTCAGTTTTTGTCTGAATTCTCAGATTTTTTTGTCTGACATTATTGAATACAGGTAGTCCTCGGCTTACGACGAAGTTCCGTTCCTGCACGGCTTCATAAAGCGAATTTTGACGCAAGTCGGAACATACGTACATACGGTACTGCACCATATACGTAAATACTGCACCATATATGTACAGTACTGTACTGTATTCGCAAGCACTTAGCCTATCCTAACACAGTACCCTGCATAATTATCAAAACACATACATTTGGGAGCCATAATGAAAGGAAAAAAGAGTTAATTTCCTACTGGGACACTGGTGAAGCTGTTTCCTCCATCCCTCCTCCGTATTCTCCATTCGTTGACGACGTAAAACCGCCGTCCATAAAACAGCTACTTTTCCACAGCTGCTGTCTGTTTCTCAGAGTCAGAGTCAGAGAGTCTTTATTGTCATTTGCACCGCATGTGGTACATGAGATGAAAACGAGATTATGTACACGAGGTCCCAGTTACATCCAACAACAAATGAAAGAGAAAAACAGTAATAACATCTAGAACTAACTAAGAAAAACATCAACTAGTAATACACTAAGCCTAATATAGTGGGAATAAACAGCAGCACGAACATGAGTTTGTATGAGCAGATGGTCACAGATGAACACAGCAACAAGAAAACAGATCAGCATCAGTATGATGTGATATTTTGCAGTGTTTATTTATTTTATTTTTATTTATTCATGAGTCTAACAGCCTCAGGGTAGAAGCTGTTCCTCAGTCTAGTGGTTCTACACTTGATGCTCCTCAACCTCCGTCCTGAGGGGAGTGGGGCAAAGAGTGAGTGTGCTGGATGAGTGAGGTCTTTCATGATACAGGTGGCTCTTTTCCTGCATCTAGAGGTGTAAATGTCTGTGATGGTGGGGAGACTGACTCCAACAGACTTCTGTGCAGCCTTCACCACTCTCTGCAGAGCTTTCCTCTCTTCAACTGTGCAGCCTCCATGCCACACGTTGATGCTGGAGCACAGGATGCTCTCCACTGCACACCTGTAGAAGGAGGTGAGAACTGGGCTGCTCAGACCAGCTCGTCTCAGCCGTCTGAGGAAGTAGAGTCTCTGATGACCTTTCTTGATCAGGCTGGTGGTGTTGTTGCTCCAGCTGAGGTTATCATTCATGTGTACACCCAAGTATTTGTAGCTGGAGACCACTTCCACTGCAGACCCACCTATTTTCAGTGGGGCATGGGTGTGTTTGTTCCTTCTGAAGTCCACAATCATCTCCTTTGTCTTCTTCACATTCATGTGAAGATTATTCTCTTTGCACCAGCTCTCCAGGTGTTCCACCTCCTGTCTGTAGCTGGACTCATCATTGTTTGTGATGCATCCCACCACCGCTGTATCATCTGCAAACTTAACAATATGACAGCCTGGAAGTGTGGCTGTACAATCATATGTGAGCAGAGTGAACAGAAGGGGGCTCAGCACACATCCCTGAGGAGAGCCAGTCCTCCTCTGCTTTCTGCTGGTCCAACAAGTTTTGTTTTGTTTTTTTGAATGTCCAGAGGACCAGCCTTAGCTTTTTTAGAGAGTAATGTAGAGAGTAATGTCCGCCGCTACATTAAAACGTAAAACCGGAAACTGCGTAACTCGGCTTTTCAAAATAAAATTTTCAAAATAATTTTTTATTATTATTTTTTAATGGGAGATGCGTGTCGTAACCGCGAAACGTCGTAACTCGAGACCGTCGTATGTCGAGGACTACCTGTACTGATGAAGACAATAATGGGTGATTTCAATATTCATGTAGATGTTGAATGTGATAGCTTAAGCATAGCCTTTAAACATTTAATAGTCAATTGGGTTTACCAAAATGTCCACACATCTACTCATTCTTATCATCACACTCTTGACCTGGTTCTGACATATGTCATAGAGATCAAGTACTGTACTTATTAATACATCCTCAAAATCCTGTTCTGTCTGACCATTTTTTAATTATCTTTGAGTTTACATTAAATGACTACACAGTCACTGAGAGTAAATTTCATCTTAGCAGGTGCTTATCAGAAAATGCTGTATTTAAACTTAAAGAAGCTCTTCCAGTGAGGTTTTCCTCAGTCTTGTAGACTAGAGTAATGCACCAGAGAACAGTGACTAAATGATCTAGTTGATAATTTTACAACTTCAGTGCAAACTTTGGGGAAAAAAAAAAGCTCCAACATTTAAGAAAATAATCTATCATAGGAGACTGGTTCCTTGGTTCAATTCTGAGTTACATACTTTAAAACAGGCATCTAGAAAGCTGGAAAGAAAATGGCACCCCACTAATTTGGAAGAGTTTTATTTATCTTGGAGAGATAGCCTGCTATGAAATAAAAAAAAAGCTTTCCGTAAAGCTCGAACTGTATATTAATCGGCTTTAATAGATGAGGATAAAAATAACCCCAGGTTTCTGTCTAGTACTATAACTTGACTAATGAATAGTACTACTAGTAGTACATACTTTTGCCACTCACGAATATGTAATATTGGATCATTTTCCTCAATAAATAAACAACCAAATATAATATTTTGGGATATTTTGTTTAACTGGGTTCTCTATCTACTTTAAGGACTTGTGTGAAAATCTGATTAAAAAATACTGGTAATTAGTTACAAAAGTGTCCGGTTGATAACGTAAACTTAAACCTTATTTTAAAGGTACCACAATTAAAAACTTGGTTCAAGCCACGGGCCAGTGTCAGTTGATATGGTAACTAAAGTCATAGACTCAACATTATTTCTTGGTTGCGGGTTCATCAGCAAGAGTTATATTGATCAAGTTTAACGTTCTCCATTGCCCTTTCACGTCAAAATTAAACTTTACTGAAAAATCCAAGTTTTTTCTTGGCCATCATGAGAAATCTGCCCTAAATGAAGTATGCTCATTTTTTAAAAGCAAAATAAGAAGCAATACAAATATTTTTCATATAAAGTAACATCTTGGGGGCTCATTACTTTTTGTTTTCACAAATTGCCTTTCTTCGTTTTCTTTCTTTATTACTTATTTTTTTGCTTTCTTTCTCTTGCAGTTCTGTACATCAGCACCCAGAAGAGGAAGGGGTAGTGAAAATGTGTTTTCCTTTTTGGTTTTTACATGTTTCAGACAACAGCTGTTCAATGTTTTTGGTTCTGTAAAGCCTGACACTTGGAGCAAATTGTAAATTTTATTTACTTGTGTGTATTTTTTTGTTGTTTGTTTGTTGGTGAACACTGTTGCGTTGACTTTAAAAAATAAAAAGCTGTTGTGTTAAATGCATCAAGTCCAAGTTTTTCTTTAAGCAGATAATTTAGCACAATAAATTTATCTTCAAATGATCTAAACTGCAAGATTTAAAAAGTTATGTTGGCAGCTTTGTAATTTAAATTGTCAGAATACTTGTTACTGTTGGGCTTGTGCCTGGAATAGGCCTGTCACAATAAACAATAAATCAATTAATCACATGATGAATGCAAATTATCAACCTCATTTTCATTGATCGGGTTTGTTTCTTCTTGTCTCTCTTTCTACTGAAGACACTGGATGGATGGCAAAAGTCTCAACTCCGGTGCTCTTCACTGACCCCTTCCTTTCTCTTTTCTCTTTAAAATCGCTTTAAACTGTCCAAAATCACATTTTTGGATCATTAAAAGCAGCTAAACTGAGAAGCTAAGCTACGAGCTAAGCTAACAGGCAGACCTCGTGGAAAAACACCTCAAGTCTTGTTGAAGCTCCAAGACTCACAGTTGAAACTTGTGTCTTTGTGTAAAAAGTTGTTTTTCTCTGCAAAAAGAAGCTGAGAACTTGTTAACTGATTTTTTTATTAAAAGCTTTGTGTGGAAAAATGCTATGCTAAAGAGCTCAAACACCGAGTGTCCGTCCTTTTGAGAACCGAATAAAGGAAGGAGAGATGGCTCATGTCACGTCAAGGGGCCTCCCTCCCATTTTTCTAAGACATGCTGCTCGCTCCCTCACTATCCATCCTTTGGTTCAAAGAGTCAGGTGGTCAAAAAAGGTACTATACTCAAAACAAACTACTGTACCAGGTAACCAACATTTCTTAAATTTGATAATTACTAATTATTGTCAAATTTAAAACAATATTATCGTTTATCGCAATAAATACTGAGACAATAATCGCCCAGCAAAATGTATTATTGTGACAGGCCTAGTCTGTAAGTGGTTGGTAGTTGGGCATCTCATTTCTTGAACTAAATACCTCCCTTATTACGGTACTTAAATTTGGCCCCTTATTTTTCCCACCGGACTTCAAAAGGATCAGAACATAATAATGTAATTTGTAAAAATATGCTAATTCTGATACTGATCTTGACGCAGAGACTGAATGGCTTGTGTTCAAATGTTCTCATCTTTATTTAAAACTCCGAACGAGTAAAAAAACAAAATTTCTCAACAAAAACTCTTTGATGCTCTCTGAGCTTTTATCTCTGGCTTTCTGGTTGTCGAACACATTAACGATGGGACTTAAAATACTGCTTACTTGATCACGAGATAATGAGCCAAGATGGTGTAGTGGTTAGGGCGTTTGACTTGGGACCCGAAGGACGCGGGTTCGCGTCCCGGCCACTACACATCTTGGGGTGTCTATGAGTGCACACCTATTTCTCCAGCTCCCCGAGCGCCTTCTATGGCTGCTCACTGCACCGCCTGGTAGGTGGTTGGGTTAAATGCAGAGACGAATTTCGTCTGTGTATGGGAAACATACGCAGATGACAAGATTAGACAATTATTATTATTATTATTATGACGGAGCGCTGCAGTCATGTACTGTAATCTGAATAATGCAGAGCATGATGGAGCATAATAGAGAAAGCTTGTTTGTCTTTATTTTTTATTTTTTTATTTTTTATTGAGAAAGCCAGTTACATTACAATGATTTGTTTGTCTTTTTAATGCACCATTACTGACTGATTCAATACCTCTGATAGGAAAGGTGCAGGGTATATGTGGACAGATGTGTTGGGAACAAAGACCACAAGACTAATCTGTAAATGGTGCCCTCTGCAGGCGGCTTTGATGTGACCAACTCCCACTGCCCTCTGCAGCCTCCTGTCTTTCACTTCTTTCACATAGAATCAAAACATCACTGGCTTTGACTACAGTACATGTGTTTTTTTTTCTTGGCTCCATCAAGTTTGCCTGTAAACTCTTTTTTTTTTCTTCTTGTGAAAATCAATTCAGCAACCTATGCAACAGTCTGAAGGGTTATTCCATTTCAACTGGGTGGCCTTCAGCAAATGAGTTCAAAAGCAGCACCACCTCATTACACTGAGATAAGAAACATATAAATCTTTGATTCATTAGGGTCAAAACGAGAAGGCTGTATTGTGTAGGCAGTAAGGGTAATCTTTATTTTCTTCCAAGGGAGGATTTTTTATTTTTTTTGCCTCTGGTTTAAGAGCCTTGTTTTCCAACCTGTACATGCGCACTCTTGCCCCTGGAAGGAGACAAAAGGCTGCCAAGGTCAGGTCTTATTTGAGAATGAAGGACATGTTATTGATCAAATTCTGCTGAGCTGCAGCTGTGGAGAAAATGTTTTGGAGTGGTGGTGGGGTGATTGAGCTGCTGCTGTACACACACATACACACACAGGCGGAAGTTGCCATTGAGTGATGTGTCCACAGAAACAAACTGTACATACGCACTGCAACACGCAGTCATTACAGCACCTAGTGAGGGTTGGTACAGACAAATATTTACCCACTGGACTCATCCTGAGGTGTGGGCTGTGTCTTCACAAGAACCAAATTACTACAAATGACCTTGCAGGAGATCTGTAATCCAACTTTTGATTTGCCGACGTCTTCATTCTGCAAGTTCACATTTGTATTCATATGGATTTTAGCCTTTTAAATCCTTTCAAAACCTGTTTTCTCCCCTTGTGGATTATAAATGGAGGAGCCTAAGGGTTAAAAATAAGACTTGGTCCTTTTTATTCGACGTAGCTGCATTGCAATAGGCCTGTTCACCTTTGTCCAGGATTGGTCGCTGCTTAGCTGAAGGAGGATGCTGCAGTAGTTTGTCGTTGACGTATGGAGGTGAGTGATGGAGGGGAGAGGACAAAGGAAAATGGAATAGGTGACAGCCTTGTTATGTTTAGAGGAAAAGGCAAAGTGGGAGCTTTAGGTCTTACAGCACCACCTTCTGCTGGAGTAGCTGAACTACAGCAGAGACGTGCAGGAAGCAGAGATTTGACCCTGACCGATCAAATAATGACGAGGACAACCTGAGTTTATTTTTTATTTTTCCTGGTTTTGTTTGGTTGAACTCATTTGGACAAGGACGACTGATGCAAATATGTTCAGAATGGACGGTGTAGGCAGTGTGTACTCTTCCATTCATTCTACAGTAAATTCTACAGGTTAGTCTCAATGAGATACAAAGACTCATTTTCAAGAGAGACCTAGACAAAACCACATAAGGTACACACAACAAACGGCTGTAAAATTCATACAAAATTAAAAGTAAATAAACTACAGTCTCCTCCAAAAGTACTGGAACAGCAAGGCAAATTCCTTTGTTTTTGTTGTACACTGAACATTTGGGTTTAGATCAAAAGTTGAGCATGAGACAAGAGTTCAGAATGTCAGCTTTTATTTCCTGGTATTTACATGAAGATTTGTTAAACAACTCGAGACATACCACCCTTTGTATTATACCACAGCATTCTTAGGTGAGCAAAAGTAAAAGAACAAATACTGTAATGTTAAAGTGATTAATATTTAATATTTGGTGGCATAACTCTTGCTTGCAATGACTGGCTCAAGCCTGTGACCCATCAACATCACCAAACTGTTGCATTCTTCATTTGTGATGCTATTCCAGGCTTTTACCGCAGCTTCTTTCAGTTCTTGTTTGTTTCGGTGGGTGGGGTTCTCCCTCCAGTCTCCTCTTCAGGAGGTGAAATGCATTCTTAAGATCAGATGATATACTTAGCCAGTCTAAAACTTTCCACTTGTTTCCCCTGATGAAGTCTTGTTTTGTTGGCACAGTGTGCTTTGGGTCATTGTCCTGCATGATAAAATACCTCCCGATTAGTTTGGATGCATTTCTCTGTAAATTGGCAGTTAAAATGTTTCTGTACACTTCGGAATTCATTTTGCTTGTCATCATCATCAGTTACATCATCAAGAAACTTTAAGGAGCCTGTTCCAGAAGCAGCCATGCATGCCCAAGCCATGTCAGACATTACCTCTTGCATGCTTCACAGATGAGCTTCTGTGCTTTGGATCATAAGCAGTTGCTTTCTTTCTCCACACTTTGGGCTGTCCATCACTTTGGTAGAGTTCCATCACTTTGGTAGAGTTTAATCTTGGTCTCATGAGTTCATGAGACTGTGTTCCAAAACTTGGTGCTCAGTTCTGTACTTCTTTGCAAATTTCAATCTGGCCTTCTGATTCTTACTGATGAGTGGTTTGCATCTTTGGGTATGGCCTAGCTACAGTATATTTCTGCTCTTGGAGTCTTCTTTGAACACTGGATAGTGATACCTTATCCTCTGCACTGTGGAGGTTGTTGATGATGTCACTGATGTTTTATGCCGGCTACCCACCAAACGCGTTTCAGGCAGCGGAAGCGGCCGGTTTACATTGAAAGTCTATGTGGAGGAGCGGCGAAGCGTGACGCGGCGCGTTTTGAGCAGTTCTGCGCACGCGACTTGTCCAAAAGCAGCTGCTGCCGGAGTTCAAATATTTGAACTTTGGCTGCTCGCCATTTCACAGCAACCAGTCGGGAGAGACTCTGCTATGTGATGACGCAACGTCGACAACGGGACTTTTTTTGGACTTTTTAAACTTAGCCCAACGAGCCTCCATGAAGAAACCAGCCTCCGGTAAGAAACTTGGCATTTTTACAGTTGCCGCTGTCCGCTCGAGCGTACGATCACCCCAAACATAAAAAAAAAAAAACGTTTTAATCTCAACAAAGACTTTCGGAGCTGCAGTTCGGCTCGTAGAAAACCCACTCAAGTAGTAACGAGGCTCACGAACAGCTGATTTTATCTGCCCGGTGTACAAAAACAAAACAAACCCGACCGGAAAAGGACCAAGACGCTCCTCCCACTGCGCGTCTTCGGTGTGAACAGACATCTGTTGACAAGCAGCCAACACCGTGCGTTGAGAGCGTTTTTGATGCTCAAGACGCGTTCGGTGGGAACCCGGCAGGGTTTTTCTTCACAGCTCTCACAATATTTCAGTCATCATCTACTGTTGTCCTTGGCTGACCTGTTCGACGTCTGTTGCTCAGCACACCATCCATCCATTTTCTTCCGCTTATCCGAGGTCTGGTCGCGGGGGTAGCAACCTAAGTAGGGAGGCCCAGACTTCCCTCTCCCCAGCCACTTGGAGCAGCTCCTCCGGGGGAATCCCAAGGCGTTCCCAGGCCAGCCGAGAAACATAGTCCCTCCAGCGCGTCCTGGGTCTTCCTCTGGGTCTCCTCCCGGTGGGACATGCCCGGAACACCTCACCAGGGAGGCGTCCAGGAGGCATCCTAACCAGATGCCCGAGCCACCTCAACTGGCTCCTCTCGATGTGGAGAAGCAGCGGCTCTACTCCGAGTCCCTCCCGGATGACTGAGCTTCTCACCCTATCTCTAAGGGAGAGTCCAGCCACCCTGCGGAGAAAACTCATTTCAGCCGCTTGTATCCGAGATCTCGTTCTTTCGGTCACAACCCAAAGCTCATGACCATAGATGAGGGTGGGAACGTAGATCGATCGGTAAATTGAGAGCTTTGCCTTTTGACTCAGCTCTCTCTTCACCACGACAGACCGGTACAGCGCCCGCTTCACTGCGGACGCTGCACCTATCCGCCTATCGATCTCACGCTCCAGTTTTCCCTCATTCGTGAACAAGACCCCGAGATACTTAAACTCCTCCACTTGGGGCAGGACCTCCTCCTCGACCCGGAGAGGGCATGTTACCCTTTTCCGGCTCAAGACCATGGCCTCGGATTTGGAGGAACTGATCCTCATCAGTGGTGTAGTCTACGTGATACTCGGGTATATGGAGTATACCCACTAGAAAAACTTAAGAATTTCAGTATACCCACTTAAAAGTGCCCAATGGTACATGACATACCATTAGGTACATGTCATTGATACGTTAAACGACAGTTAAACACTTCTGTAACAATCTATTGGTGTGCAGTGCTTTTCTTTGATACTGTTTTATAAATTATATAACATGTTTTTAATACAAAGCCAGCTGTTGTACAAAGTTTGTTGTTCATTTATTCAAATATAAGCATCAGAGAAATTTGGAACTGTTCAATATGCTTAAAATCAAAATAAATTGACGGTTACACTTTACTAACCAGTGTACTTTGGTTTCTAAGCACGGTATACCCACTACAAAAATGTAGACTACACCACTGATCCTCATCCCTGCCGCATCACACTCTGCTGCAAACCGCTCCAGCGAAAGCTGTAGATCACGCTCTGATAAAACCAATAGGACCACATCATCTGTAGCCTGGTTCAAACCAGACCCTTGTCCTTCGCTTTGTACTAGGGTCTGGACTTTCTGTTATAGAGAACCGATTCTTGCTAGAGGCGTGGCCTCTGCTGAGGAACAAAACCATTGTATCTTGGAAAAATTTTGAAGAGGGAAAAGCATTCTGCTCCCTCCCCCTCAGAGCCATATATGGCTTCTCCCCCGTGGTCTGCTGAACTTGACTTCAGCTCCGCCTCCTGCTGCATTTTCTCTCGCTGCCGCTGCATATTCTGTGTTTATATGTTAATAAAACGTTCTAAAAAAATAAAATAAAACCATGGAGCTCTGGTCCAGCACACCAGAAGACCAGAAAATCTGCAGGGACTCGGGCAGCAACGTAAAACCCGAGTTTAATTCTCTCGTGAGTGACAACCTGAGGCATTTCCTCATTCAACTCAGCGGAGGGAGAGGAGGAGGAGGAGGAGGAGGGAGCGATCACTTGACTTTTGGCAAAAAAACAAAAGAAAACTCCAGATAAGGGATTAAGAAGGGGAATTTAATACATTTGTGTCACATATAAAACAATCCTGCATCGCTTTGCATCGCTTTGAATGAGAACATGCGGATGCTCGCTGGCTGCGCGCTGGGACAGGTGGGGGCGTGGGTTAGGGGACAAAAACTCTGCCCCTTCTGTTCTCTGATTGGTCCGGTCAAAAATCTACCGGAGAAATACTTCTCTATGGGAGAAGTCCCAGACTGAGCAGTGAAGGGAAAATAGAATTGTGCGGAGCTGCGTAGGAAGGCAAGGGCCAGGCTACATCATCTGCAAAAAACAGAAAAGCGATTCTAAGGCCACAAACGGATCCTCTCAACACCTTGGCTGCGCCTAGAAATTCTGTCCATAAAAGTTATGAACAGAATCGGTGACAAAGGGCAACCTTGGCGGAGTCCAACTCTCACTGGAAACGAGCCTGACTTACTGCCGGCAATGCGGACCAAGCTCTGACACCGGTCGTACAGGGACCTAACAGCCCTTATCAAAGGGCCTGGTACCCCATACTCCCGGAGTACCCCCCACAGAACCCCCCGAGGGACGCGGTCGAATGCCTTCTCCAAGTCCACAAAGCACATGTAAACTGGTTGGGCAAACTCCCACGCACCCTCCAGGACCCTGCTGAGGGTGTAGAGCTGGTCCAGTGTTCCACGACCAGCACGAAAACCACACTGCTCCTCCTGAATCCGAGGTTCGACTATCCGACGGACCCTCCTCTCCAGAACCCCTGAATAGACCTTACCAGGGAGGCTTAAGAGTGTGATCCCCCTATAGTTGGAACACACCCTACGGTCCCCCTTTTTGAATAGGGGAACCACCACCCCAGTCTGCCAATCCAAGGGAACTGCCCCCGATGTCCACGCGATATTGCAGAGTCGCGTAAGCCAACACAACCCTACAACATCCAGAGCCCTAAGGAACTCCGGGCGAATCTCATCCACCCCCGGAGCCTTGCCACCGCGGAGCTTTTTAACCACCTCGGCGACCTCAGCACCAGAGATCGGAGAACCCGACCCAAAGTCCCCAGGCTCTGCTTCCTCAGTGGAAGACGTGCCAGTAGGATTGAGGAGGTCTTCGAAGTATTCCGCCCACCGACTCACAACATCCCGAGTTGAGGTCAGCAGCACGCCACCTCCACCATAAATGGTGTTGGTCTCGTACCTCTTTCCCCCCCTGAGACGCCGGATGGTGGACCAGAATCGCCTCGAAGCCGTACGGAAGTCATTCTCCATGGCCTCTCCGAACTCCTCCCACGCCCGAGTTTTTGAGATTAATGTAAAATGATTAATCAGTTAATATTATAAAAATGAAGATTAATCTCGCTTTCAGTCTAGTGGGGGCAGTAATGCGCTTAAAGTCGTTTGCCAACCGCCAGCAGAAGAAGAGAGCAGCTCGCCTCCCGTGCAACTGATATGCGCATGCGCAAATGAGCTGACGTACGTCACTTCTGGAGACGGCCTGGATAACGTGGATAGTCAAAAAAGTTTGCTTGGTGGCAAATTTCTTTAAAAAAACACCCCGATGGAAGCGTGGATAAAACCAAGGTGGTATGTACATATTGCAACGATGAATTATCTTTTCACCGAAGCACAACCAGTTTAAAATACCATCTTCGGGCGAAGCATGTTTTCGCTGAAGCTAGCAAGAATGCTAATTCGGCAGACAACGCTAGCGGAGTTTAGCCGTCCAAAAGTTAACAAAACCACAACAGAGAAGTTGGAATTCAACTCTGGACATGATTAAATGGATTCAGCACAACCAGATACTACTGGAGCCCTGCAGGTGAGTTTTTTTTCTTCCTACATTTTAATAATGAATCTAACACAAATGATAACAGATTAATCCTACTATACAGACATGTTCAAGGGCTATAATCAAAAATGTAATATCAGTTGCATGATTATTATTAATAGTATTCAGTAATTTAAAGGGATTGTGACATGATTTTTTTACTATTCATAAAATTGCTCAAAATATATATATTTTATCATTTAAATATGTTTGTTTTTGCAAACAAAATGATAAATCACTTTAATTTTGCTTTAAAAGTGATTTTGAACTTCAAGCCGTGTTTAATCATGGGAAATCCCATTACACACGAACGCACCATCTGTGATGTCACACCGGGCAGAGCTCTGGGCTTGTCACAGTGCGCAGGTATGAGCAGCTCGACATGAAGGAAGTCTGATACAGCATCAGACCTAAATTAGATCCTGTTGTTTCTTGTTCCATCACCCAAACTATTTTCTGCTTCCCAAAATGAAGACAAATAGCTCAAATCTTCACATAGATTGCTAAATTCGTCCAGTTTTAAATTGTCCGCTATTAAAGACACCACAGCCCTCTGCCCAGTGTGACATCACATATGGTGCGTTCGAGTGTAATCGGATTTCCCATGATTAAACACGGCTTGAAGTTCAAAATCACTTTTAAAGCAAAATTAAAGTGATTTATCATTTTGTTTGCAAAAACAAACATATTTAAATGATAATATATATATATTTTGAGCAATTTTATGAATAGTAAAAAAATCATGTCACAATCCCTTTAACTGTGGGTGTTGTATGTCTGCACTGTAGGTACATCACACAGCTCCTAGGTGGGGAAAAGTACGTGTCTTGCTCTGTTGTGCTGTGCTGTGCTCTGCCATCTTCTGCGTACAATGGAGGTGTCAGATGAGGTAGGTTACAATAAATGTGACTGTAAATATGTTACACAAGTGGACTTTAGGTTAATTTGAAATGCAGAAAAAAAAGTTTAGCTCTGTCATCTGAAAATGTTAACAAGTTAGTCTGCCTAAGTGACTGGTTGAAGGTTGAGTACGTTACGATAAATGTGACTGTAAATATGTTACACAAGTGGACTTTAGGTTCAATTGAAATGCAGAAAAAATGTTTTTCTATATATGTATATTGTGGGCTTACTCTATTGTTTACATGTTATAAATTGTTTGAAACATTACTTCTTTAAACCTTGCAGAGTATGAAAAACAGGTTTGAGACAATAAAACGTTTTCTTCAACATTTTATTGAACACTGTCATACTTACATTTCAAGCATACAAAGTTACCGGTAAGCATTGTGATTAATCTGATTAATCTGATTAATCACAGTCCCCAGAGTGTGATTAATCAGATTAAAATATATATATATATATTCCTTTCTTCGGCTTCTCCCTTCGTCAGGGGTCGCCACAGCAAACTAAGTCGCACGAAGACTTGGCAATTGTTTTTACGCTGGATGCCCTTCCTGACACAACCACAGATCACCGAGCTACCACAGCCTTCTATGTAGAGCAGAGAGCTGCTATCTAGGGTTCACGGGGGAGCAGATGGTGTGGGTTAAGAGCCTTGCTCAAGGGCCCAGAGTGGGGCAGATGAGGGTGGAGACAGGTGTGACTGCTTCTCTTATCCCACCCACATTTTTTGATGTTGTCTGTACCGGGGCTTGAACAGGCGATCTTCCGATCACAAGCTCACCTTCTCTAAACTCTGCGCCACCACTCCCCTCTTATTTATTATATGTAAATAAATGTAAAAAAAAAAAAAACTATTGTGGTGTGTTGGTGATGTATATGGCCTCATCTCTCTCTCACCCAGTAGGAGGAGCCAGCGAGGTGCTCCCCAGGTTTTACCAGGTGAAGAAGAAGAAGTGTTCGTGTGTAAGTTCATTCATTCTGTTTCTGGTTTTGACGCTCGAAGGATTAAAGGCAACTGCTTGCAGATCAGTTTGTTTCTCCTTCTTCACACGCTACAGTGGTGACCCCGCGTGAAATATGTCAGAACCAAACGAGGATGTTGTTTCTTCGTCGGACCCCGCCGCCGCGACGTCTGCCCAGCTGTTGCAGCCGAACCCAGCCGACTTTGCTCCCGCAGCGAGTGTTAAGCTCCCGGAGTTCTGGCAGAGTGACCCGGTTTCGTGGTTCCAGCACATCGAGGCACTCTTTCGCCTCCGAGGCGTGAACGCAGATGAAACCAGGTACTTCTTGGTCGTGTCAGCTCTGGATATGCAGTCAACCCGCAAAGCCATGCCGCTGCTGCGCGACCCGCCACACGTGGGCAAATATGGCGCCCTCAAAGAGTTTCTGCTTCGAAGGTACACTTTGACTTCAACTGAGAGGGCTGATAAACTGCTTTCCCTGCCTGGTTTGGGTGACGGCACGGCTGTGAACATGATGGACAAAATGCTGTCGCTACTTGGTTCAGACGACGGGGGTTTCCTTTTCCCTCACATTTTCCTGCGCCAGCTTCCGTCGCAAGTGAGGGCTACTTTGGCCAATTCCCCTTGTTTATCTACCGGTGATTACCGGGGTTTGGCGGAGGAGGCGGACCGGGTCCTGCTGGCTACCAGACGGTTCGCGGTGCAGAGTACATCGGTGGAGCCGGAGCAGACGGAGATGGAGGAGCCAGCGGCGGTTTCAGCTGTTGGCGCGCGAACTCGGCGGGGGAGCTCCCTTTGTTTCTACCACCGGAGGTTCGGCAACAAGGCTAAGCGCTGCATTCCACCATGCACATGGGTGTCGGGAAATGAGGAAGCCGGCGCTCAGTAGCAGCTGTGGGCGCTAGCGAGCGAGGTGAGCTGTTCTTCGTCACAGACTCCCTGTCAGGACGTCGTTTTCTGGTTGACTCTGGTTCCCAGAAGAGTTTGGTCCACCCTGTTGGACCTGAATTAGCAGGCCGAGGCGGTGGCCCACTGCTAACTGCTGCTAACGGTTCTCCCATTGGAACTTTTGGCACTAGACGGGCGACAGTTTCTTTCCATGGTCGTGAGTTTGAGTGGGATTTTGTTGTTGCCTCAGTGATTGTTCCTATTATTGGTGCAGATTTTTTATGTGCTCATGGACTGTTAGTAGATGCTGGTGAAGATTCTCAGTCGTCGTAGATGTTGCTAACCGCAGACTTATTGACGCTGTAACTTTTGCAACTTTCCCATGTGTGTCTGGGGGGGCTGGGCCGCTAACTCATGCTAATGTTTTAGTTTCAGGAGATGTTTTTCAAGGTTTGTTGGCAGAATTCCCCTCTTTAACTACACCTGCTTTTTCCTCTTCAGAAACTAAACACGGGGTCGAGCATTTCATCCCTACTACGGGACCGCCCGTTTTCGCACGTGCACGCCGCCTCGACGCTGTTAAACTGGCCATCGCTAAAGAGGAGTTTGGTACCATGGAGAGGTTGGGTATTGTTAGACGCTCTAACAGCCCGTGGGCCTCCCCCCTTCACATGGTACCAAAAGCAGACGGGTCGTGGCGCCCATGTGGCGATTTTCGCCGTTTAAATAACGTGACGACGCCTGATCGCTACCCCATTCCGCACATTCAGGACTTTTCTGTTCGGTTGTCGGGTGCTTCCATTTTTTCTAAGGTGGATCTGGTGCGCGGCTACCATCAAGTCCCAGTGCAGTCCAGCGATGTACCTAAAACTGCAGTAATCACCCCCTTTGGGCTTTTTGAGTTCCTCCGCATGCCGTTTGGACTAAAGGGGGCAGCACAGACTTTTCAAAGGCTGATGGACTCCGTGTTACGTGGCCTCGATTTTGTGTTTGTCTATCTGGACGACATTTTGGTGGCCAGCTCGTCAACCGAGGAGCACCTGTTGCACCTGAAAGAAAATTTTCAGCGCTTGGATGCACATGGCTTGATCATTAATCCGGTTAAGTGCCAGTTTGGTTTACCGGTGATCGATTTTTTAGGTCATCGAATTTCCGCGCAGGGTGCAGTTCCATTGCCTGCCAAGGTGCAGGCGGTGGCAGAGTTCCCACGTCCTCTGGTGGTTAAAAAGTTGCAGGAGTTTTTAGGCATGGTGAACTTTTACAACAGGTTCATTCCCAATGCAGCCCATCTCCTGCAGCCTCTCTACGAGGCCCTGCGCTCGAGGAAGGCGACTGACACAGTGGTTTGGACCCCGGACCGGATCACTGCTTTTGATGGTGCTAAGTCCGCGTTAGCTAGCGCGGCACTCCTAGCCCATCCAGATTCAGAGGCCCCGATTGCGCTGACAACTGATGCTTCAGATATAGCTGTGGGGGCCGTTGTAGAGCAACGCGTTGGCGACGCATGGCAGCCGTTGGCATTTTTCAGCCGTAAATTGCGGGACTGCGAGCGCAAGTACAGCGTTTTTGACCGCGAGTTGTTGGCGCTATTCTTAGCTACACGGCATTTTCGTTTTTTGCTGGAGGGTCGTTCATTTACGGCTTATGTGGACCACAAACCACTCACGTTTGCAATGTCTAAAGTTTCGGAGCCCTGGTCAGCACGTCAGCAACGGCACTTGGCGGCCATTTCAGAGTTTACAACGGACGTCCGCCATGTGGCTGGAAAATCCAACTCAGTGGCAGACTGTCTGTCACGGGTGCTCGTTTGTCCTGTGCTCCTCGGGGTAGATTTTTCTGCCATGGCCGCTGACCAACCGGGAGACGCTGATATAACTGCCCTTCGTGCCGGCGTTTCAGGGCTTAAGCTAGAGGAGGTCAAATTGGGAGAGGGCGGTCCTTTGATCCTGTGTGACGTTTCCACAGGCCGGACACGCCCAGTGGTTCCATCAGGTTGGCGCCGCCGCATTTTTGACTCTGTTCACTCTCTCTCGCACCCAGGTGTGCGCGCGTCTGTGAAACTAGTCAGCGCACGTTTTGTGTGGCCTGGTTTACGCAGAGAGGTGAGGAGTTGGGCAGCGGCTTGCGTGGCTTGTCAGCGTGCCAAGGTGCACCGGCACACTAAGGCACCACTGGAACCATTTCCCATTCCAGCCAAGCGTTTTGACCACGTGCATGTGGACTTAGTTGGTCCCCTGCCCCCATCACGGGGTTTCACACACCTGCTTACAGTGGTCGACCGCACAACCAGGTGGCCGGAGGTCGTTCCTCTTTCTTCCACAACTACCTCCGACGTGGCTGGTGCGTTCCTCTCCACTTGGGTTGCCCGTTTTGGTGTGCCCTCGGACATCACTTCAGACAGAGGTCCCCAGTTTATTTCAGGGCTCTGGTCCGAGATGGCGCGCTCCTTGGGGGTGCAGGTGCATCGCACTACCGCCTACCACCCTCAGGCTAACGGGTTGGTTGAACGTTTCCATCGGTCTCTTAAGGCGGCGTTACGTGCTGCGCTAACAGACGTTGGCTGGGTGGAGCGTTTGCCGTGGGTGCTGCTTGGGTTGCGATCAGCTCCTAAGGAGGACCTCAACGCTTCATCAGCCGAGTTGGTTTTTGGTCAGCCTTTACGAATCCCAGGGGAGTTTTTGTTAGACGCTGCCGCTCCACGGTTCCCCGAAGCGGTGGACCCCTATTCGCAGAGTAGTCTTTTGGTTCCGGGTCCTGTGCACCATTGTTTCCCGCAGGCGTTTGTGCCCACAGCACTCCAGTCTGCCCGTTTTGTTTTTGTGCGACGTGACGCCCACCGTTCGCCCCTCCAGCCTCCGTATGACGGGCCGTTTCGGGTGCTCGAAAGGGGCGCGAAAAGTTTTGTTTTAGACATGGGTGGGCGTAGAGAGCTGGTTACAGTGGACCGCCTGAAGCCAGCCTATGTGTTGGCTGATGAAGAGGTGTTGCCGGCTCAGGTTCCTAGACGCGGCCGCCCTCCTGCTCGACCCCATCTTCCGTTTTCTCCCCCCAACTGTGTTCCTCCACCTGTGGCACAAAATGTTGTTCCTGCACGGGTGCCAGCTGTTTCTCCGCCCCCGAGTCGACGCAGTCGGTTCGGCAGGTTGATTAGGCCCCCTGTGAGAGACTGATATGTTTTGTATTTGCCCTTCTGGGTGTTCGGGGGGGGGGGCTGTGTGGTGTGTTGGTGAGGTATATGGCCTCATCTCTCTCTCACCCAGTAGGAGGAGCCAGCGAGGTGCTCCCCAGGTTTTACCAGGTGAAGAAGAAGAAGTGTTCGTGTGTAAATTCATTCATTCTGTTTCTGGTTTTGACACTCGAAGGATTAAAGGCAACTGCTTGCAGATCAGTTTGTTTCTCCTTCTTCACACGCTACACTATCTAATATATATCCAGAATGCATGTTGAATAATCCAGGTAGAAAAAAAAATCTAAAAAAGTTAAGTCGGGTTTTCTAGACATTCAAAAAACAAAACAAACAAACAAACAAAAATGTAGAAACATTTCGTCTTTCATCCGAAAGACTTGAAGTCTTTTGGACTTTCCAGAGGACCAGGCTTAACTTTTTTAGATATCTAATATCAATCATCAATCAATCAAAACATTATTTCAGACGCATATGGTCCATAGTAACAAACAAAACACAACAACAACAACCAAAAAATAAAAAAAGATAACATCAACAAGACACAGTAAAAATAGAATGTTCATCCATTGCCAAATAATTTAACTCAAGTCAAAGTCAACTTTATTGTCAGAACTGCAATATGTACAGGACATACACAGGATTGAAATTGCGTTTCTCTCAGTCCCTCGGTGCAACAGTAACCATTTAAACACTAAAACACTGAAACATTTAATAAACATAAGCATAAAATAGTAAAAGTGTAACACTGTCCTGAGTTTTTGCATAGTAGTATAAAAGTATGAAAATTTACACCAACACTAAAACACTAAACATTTAATGAACATAAGCATAAAATGAAATAATAAAAGTGTAATACTGTCCTGAGTTTTTGCATAGTAGTATAAAAAGTATATCTATAAAATAAACTGAAGGTTCTAGCATTGACATTTGCAAAGAGTGGCAAAGCAGCATATGAGTTAATGTACACAGTATATGTATGAGGTAGTTGATGTTGGTATAGAGGCAAAGTGGCATATGCAGTAAGGCACATTGGGCATCCTTAAATAAGGCTAGTCAGAGAATACTGTATATGTATCAGCAGTAGTGTAGATATAAAAGTAGTGTAAATGTAAACAGTAGTAATAAATGTAAACAGTAGTAATAAATGTAAACAGTATTAATAAATGTAAACAGTGAATGTAAACAGTAGTATGACTATAGGCAGTAATGTAATACAAACATTAGTGCAAATATGAGAAGTAGTGCAAACTGAATGAGCACATGACCGAGAGTTTAGTGAATAACCCGTTTGATGACACAGAGTCCAGTGTTAAAATCTTTGTGTTGAGTGGTAATGTGTGAGAAAGTTTTTTGTGTTAAGGCAGTTCAAATGGGAGGGGAGGCAGAGCAGGCAGAGTGTTTAGCATTCTGACTGCCTGATGAACAGAGCTGTCTCTCAGTCTGCTGGTTCGAGCCTGGAGACTCCTCAGTCTCCTCCCTGATGGCAGCAGTCTAAAGCGGCTGTGTAGTGGGTGTGTGGGATCACCTGCCATGCAGAGGGCTTTCCGAGTGAGGCGTTTGCTGTGTAAGTCCTGCAGTGAGGGCAAGGAGGTGCCGACGATCTTCTCAGCTGCTCTCACGATGCGCTGGAGGCTCTTGCGGCAGGATGCAGTACATGCACCAAACCACACAGTGATGCAGCTGGTCAGGACACTTTCTATGGCACCTCTGTAGAAGGTGCTCATGATGGGGGTTGAAGCTCCAGCCCTTTTCAGCTTGCGGAGAAAGTAGAGATGCTGGTGAGCCTTCTTGGCCAGTGCTGCAGTGTTCCTGCTCCAGGACAGGTCCTTTGAGACGTGCACTCCCAGGAACTTGGTGCTGTCTACTAGGCATGTAACGGTTGTAATGGGTTTACCGAACCGTTTCGGTACACCACGTTCGGTTCGGTCCACCTGCGTACCGTTTCGGTTATTTTTTCACTCATTAAATGTTTTTAACGGGAGAATATATGCGCGCGGAACTAAAAATACCTAGGCGTGTTTCAGCACGGCACTATTATTTGTTGCATAGCCCCCCTTGCAGCACGAGGAGGAGGAGTAGCAGTGTAGCATGCTAACAACTATGGCTACAAACAAGCCGGAGCTTGAAGACCCTCCCAGCTCGTTGCGCTCGCCTGTTTGGGAACATTTTGGCTTTCCTGTTAAAACTCACGATGGGGAACGACAAGTCGACAAATCCAAAGCTGTGTGTCGTCATTGTTTCACCGAGGTTGGATACGTAGCAGGCAACACGTCTAACTTATTAACGCATTTGAAACGACATCATCCAAATGTGAACGTCTCATCCACAAGGAAGAAAAGCAGCCTGGTTCAAACACCGATAACAGCAGCATTTAAACAGCCTTTATCAGGTCAGTCCGATCGCTTCAAATCAATAACACAAGCTGTTGGAGTGTTTATCGCGCTGGATCTACGTCCCTATTCTGTTGTTGAATGCACCGGCTTTAAACACATGATTAAAGTTCTTGAGCCCCGCTACAACATCCCATCACGTCAACACTTTAGCCAAAAAGTCGTACCAGCGCTTTATGAAAAAGCTAAAAGTGAAATAGTAAACAAGCTATCGAGTGTGCCAGCTGTGTCTCTCACCACGGATGGATGGACATCACGTGCAACAGAAAGTTATTTAACTCTAACTGTACACTATATTACACCAGAGTGGGAGATGATGAGTCACGTTTTGCAAACGAGGGCTGTTTATGAACAGCACACTAGCACAAATCTTGCTGAGCACCTGAAGGAGGCGGTGCATGAATGGAAGCTGGAGAGACCTGAGACAACAATTCCTGTTACAACTGACAACTCAAAAAACATCACCAATGCTGTAAAAGAAGCAGGGCTGGGCCCTCAGATAGGCTGTTTTGCACATACCATTAACTTGGCTTCCCAAAAGGCAACAAGCATTAATCAGGTGTCAAGATTATTGGGCAAAGTCAGGAAGGTTGTTGGATTTTTTCACAGAAGCACCACAGCTGCCCACATCCTGCAGTGCAAACAAGAAATGCTCAATATTCCAAAGCATTCACTCATTCAAGATGTCCCCACCCGCTGGAACTCCAGTTATGACATGATTGAAAGATATCTGGAGCAACAAGCAGCCATATATTCTGCACTAACAGAAAAAACTCTCAAAAACAAAGATGTTTACACCCTCAATGAAGAGGAGGTGGCAATGGCAGAGGAACTGATCGAGGTTCTTAAACCTCTAAAAACAATCACAACGCTGATGAGCACTGAAACAAGAGCTTCTGTGTCAATGATACTCCCCCTGAAAGCCACTGTTCTCCACTCCATGGGACCAAAACAAGAAGACAGTCCAGTTGTGAGAGAGGTGAAGGTTGCTGTCACACAAAACCTGGAGGACAGATACTCCATGATCTATGACTTTTTGCACAAGTGCACAGCCCTGGGGCCTCATGTAAAAAGACTTGCGTGGATTTCTTACTGAAAAGTGACGTACGGTCAAATCCAGAAAAGTGTCTACGCACAAAAAAATCCAGATTTATCAAACTGTGCGTACACCGGTATCCATGCACATTCCTTTTGTACATCACAATCAACGTGGAATTGAGCGCACATGAGAGAGTGGCCGACTCCGCCTTTGACACGCCTCCGTATAAATATGCAAAGTCATTTAAAGACCGTGTAAAGTGAAATTAAATGTGTGTTTTTAGTTTGTCACATGGCATAAATATGTGTTATTAATCACCCATTTAAATCTGACTGATTAAAAACATTGTTTACCTTATAAAATTAAGTCTCAAAAATCATGAAAAAACCTTATTTTCTCTTGGTCTGGAACGCTAGGGGCGTGTCAGTGCGTGGGCGTGGTTTCAGGCAGCTGCGCTGGTCCTGCTCGTGTCCCACAGTGGAGAGGCAGACAGCAGAGCCAGTAAACCTGCTCTGTTTTTATCCGAGTTCTGTCTGTAACAGCAGCTACTTTTTCCAAGAGTTACGCTGTTTTTGTAAATAGTTTTCTTGTGTGTTTTTAATCTGGAATGAATTTAAAAAAAAAAAAAAAAAAGAGTTGCACCATGCGGGATTTGAACCCGTGGGCTTTGGGACGGAAGGCAAGCGCTCTAACCATTGTCCCAACCAGGCATTACAGATACTCAGCATAAAACGACGCAGTATAAAAACATGTTATGATTTGTACGGGTGCCCTGACCATTGCGACATCCAGGGAAGATGCACGAACGAGGCATAATTGATTAGCTAGCTAACAATGAACAAAATATCTATGCTATTGCTATCTGATGCTGTCTGCGATTCGCGAGTGAACGGCTCCACCGAGGCGAATTTATACGGCTGGAGCTGCAGGGGGTGGGGGCTCTACTAATGAGGACCGCGTGACGAAACGCGGTCACGTTTAAAACACGCCTAAAAAATCCTGAACCAGAAATATGTTTATACACAGTTTGCTCTATAACTCCAAAATTAATTGAGCTACAATTTTGAGACTTTTTACTCATTTACAAGATTACAATTATCACATTTATAATGTTTATTTAAGAAAATGTTGAAATTCACTTTACACGGTCTTTAAATATGCCCTGCACGACAGGAATGTCGTCTCTGCTCCATTGCAAATCATGTCGGAACGTGGAAAAAAGAGGAACTTCACGGACTGTGAACAGGAATCACTTCTGAGTGAGGCAGAGAAGCACGGAAAAAGGCTTTATTTGGCACGCTCAGCGCAAAACAAACCATCCACTTTTAAATAAGAAGTTGACCAAGCTGCTCTTACATGCCTGTATAGGTTAGTGGTGAGCGCGCACGCCCTTCGTCCCAAAGGTCGTGAGATCGACTCCCGCATGGTACAACGTTTTTTTTATTTTGTTTATTCCAGATTCAAAGAACACAGGAAAACTATTTAATGAAACAACAAGAAATAGAACAATACATGAAATGAAAGGAAGCAGACGATTTCTTGTTTTGTAAATAGTTTTCATGTGTATTTAAATCTGGAAGGAAAAAAAAAAAGAAAAACGTTGTACCATGCGAGATTCGAACTCATGACCTTTGGAACTAAAGGCAAGCACGCTACACACTGACCTAAACGTAGGCATATTGGTACAGCTTGGTTAACTTCTTATTTAAAGAAATCACATCTCATTGTTGTCAATATAGTTGCCACTATTTGGCGCATGCTTTTATATCCACTCATCTAATTGCGTCCATGTGGATGTAATAATCGTTAATCATGTGTGTTTGGTGGGATTAATGATTGTTTTCACATCATGGACACAGTTTCTCAGAATCACCTGTAAGTGTCGCCAAAGGAACAAAGACCACAGAAACGTGCGTACGCCAACAGGGGAGCTTGCGTGGAGGTGCGCAGATATTCACGTTCAGTTCAGTTTTGATACATACAGGGTTTTGCGTGGAAAGTGACGTGCGCACGGTTTTTGTGCGTGCGCACGGTTGATACATGAGGCCCCTGGACCCCAGATTTAAAGGCCTGCCACATATGGATGACGATGAGCGAGAGAGGATCTTCAACCACCTCATAACTGAAATGATGACAGTGCAAGAAGAGGTATGTTTATTGTATTATGATCTAATTAACTTTATACTAATGGTGTCGAAATTAGCGCGTTAATTATTTGCGTTATTTTATTTATTATGATGCGTTAAAATAAAATAACGCAACGATTATTTTGAAAAGCTCCCCCCGGATGCCGACCTCACTTCCGGTTTCCGCTCGCTAACGCTGTTAGCGCAGACACCGTACCTGCACTCACATGCGATCACTGGACTTCTGCCAGCAATGATAACTATTTGGGTGTCACGGCTCACTTTATTGATGACAGCTGGAGCCTGCACTCCTTTGTTTTAACTGTGAGTAAATCTACCGAGCGCCAGCAGAGGCATGCGCGCAGCACGTCCAGGCAGCCGCACACAAAATTTTTTATAAGATTATATTTTTAAATGTATAAAGTTTATACATTTAAAAATATAATCTTATAAAAAAATTTTACTCTTTGCAGTCTGCGGATGTCACCGAGATAGCAGCTGAGCCATCTACCTCTTCAGGGAAATCATCTCCCCCTCCAGCTAAGAAATCTGCAATGACTGAACTCTTTGGTGAACTTTTCCAGGGACAGGTGGAAAGTAGCAAGTCCCTTTTGGAGCAGGTCCAAGAAGAAGTTCGTGAGTACAGAGCTTCAGGGTCCCCTTCACTTGAAGCTGACCCTCTTCTTTGGTGGAAAGACAATGAGGCCAAATACAGACACACTGCAAAATTAGCAAAGCACTACCTCTCTATTCCTGCTACCTCTGTTGCTAGTGAGCGGGTTTTCTCCACCGCTGGAGACATTGTCACTGCAACCAGATCTATGCTTTTGGCAGAAAATGTGGACAAGTTGATCTTTTTGGCCAAAAACTTAAAACTTGATTAGATAAAAAAAAAAAAGGCTTTCAAAACAGAAACAACTGGACTTTATTTGTAACAGAAGACGTTTCGCTTCTCATCCGAGGACCTTTCTCAGTTCTCCTCGAATGAGAAGCGAAACGTCTTCTGTTACAAATAAAGTCCAGTTGTTTCTGTTTTGAACGCCTTTTTTGATTCAACATGTCCTGGATGACTGTGAATCTTCACCAGCTTAAAACTTGATTAGTTAGATGATGATCGTAAAACGGTCTGTTGCTGCTTATTGTTCTGGTTCTGACTGTTATTGTAGTTAAGATTTTTATTAGTATAGTTTTATTTTTTGTAAAGAGTGACGTTTATTTAAAATATCACCCAGATGGGTCGTTTTTATTTATTTTTATACAAAGGTTGTTTTGTTTCAAATATCACCCAGATGGGTCGCTTACTCGCTTTTATTTATTTGTATACAAAGGTTTTGTTTAAAATCTCACCCAAATGGGTCGCTTTTATTTATTTGTATACAAATGTTATTTTGTTTACTTGGCATCTTTTTAAAATAAATATTTTTTAAATCTTTATTTTTGCCTTTTTTGTACCGAAATATACCAAAAATAAACCGAACCGAGCCCTCCTTGTAACTGAACCGAACCGAAAAGTGATTTTAGCGTACCGTTACACCCCTACTGTCCACTCTCTCCACTGCGGTGCTGTTGATGGTCAGAGGGTTATGTTGGGCATCCCTCTTCCTGAAGTCCACAACAATCTCCTTTGTCTTCTCCACGTTGAGAGTGAGATTGTTGTGTCCGCACCACAAGGCCAGGCGGCTCACCTCGTTCCTGTAGTCCGTCTCATCGTTGTTGCTGATGAGACCTACCACTGTTGTGTCGTCCGCAAACGACAGGCGCCAGTGATTCCAAAGACTTGAATAGAACCTAACCGAGCTTTGTGCAGGGTTGGTCAGAGTATAGATGATGCTATTTGCAGAGTTTGTTAGCCTACACATACATCTGTACATAAGGTTACGAAGCACAGCTGCACAAGTTGGTACATTGGCATTTGCAAACATCTGGCTGGCACTACTCCATCGCGGCACCTTAAGCAGCATCCTCATGCCATCATTGTATGCCACCTGTAGTTTATGCATACTGCTCTTTCTGTAATGCCGCCACAGGTGTGCAGTGTACATTGGGGTACAATATGTTTTGAAGAGTGCAGTTTTTACAGACACTGAGCACATAGAGAACCTCCGAAGAAGCACATTAGCTTGTACATATTGCATACAACGCTGCCTGTAAATGTCCCTGTCATCAGACAGGTCAGCGGTTATGTAATGTCCCAAGTATTTCACCTCCTCACTGACTTGGAGGATGTTGCCAGACAGAGTGAAGTCAGGGAAAGATAATTTAGTGTCCTCTTTGCTCCTGATAATCATGATGATACTTTTTATTGCATTATATTTGATGTCAAAGTCCAGTCCATACTGCGAGCAAACTCTTAACAGTTGCTGCAGACCAGCACTATATGGACAGAATATAACAAGATCATCAGCATACATTAGGTGGTTGATGGTTCTATTACCAACCCAACAGCCAGTCCTACATTGATTCAGCAGTTTAGATAAATCATCCATATACACGTTAAAAAAGCAAGGAGACAAAATGCTGCCTTGTCGCACACCATTACTCACATAAAAAGACGATGAAACAGATTTTCCCCATTTTACACACATAGACTGGTGAGCATACCAATACACTAAGATTCTTAAAAGATATTTCGGTACTCCTCTTTCATGCAATTTATGAAACAATTTCCCATGGTTTACATAATCAAACGCTTTTGAAGCATCTATAAAACACATAAAAATTGTGGTATTATGCCTATTGTATAAATCCAAGATCTCCTTGAGAGCAAAAATGCACATATCAGTGCCAAGGTTTGGTTTAAAGCCAAACTGATTATCAAATGTCACAAGAAACTTCTCCATTCTATTTAACATAGCTCTCTCCAAGACCTTTGATAAAGTACTAGCAAGAGCTATAGGTCGATAGTTGTCTTTGCTATTTATTTTACCAGCCTTATTTTTAACATTAGGCACTAAAATCACTAGCCTGGTTAAAACCAGACCCTTGTCCTTCACTTCGCTTTGTACTAGGGTCTGGGATTTCTCACATAGACAACGATTTCTCCGGTCGATTTTTGACCGGACCAATCAGAGAACAGAAGGCGGAGTTTTGAACGACGTCGACTGACGTCGTCAGTTAAAATGGCTGCCGCCACGAAGGAATTTTCATGAAAACAAGGTAAAAAACTATTATTTCTTTGCTGAGAAAAAATATATTTCTTAGCTGACGTTATATCAGAAGTGTTCCTGAGCTTAACAGTTCCTAAATCAATTCACGAAATGGTCAAATCTGCTGGATTTAAATTGTTTCGGTTTGACATTTTCCAAACAGCCTCGGGTGCGCTACGAAAATAAATGATAAAAAATCGAATTTTATCTCAAATGTTTCATCTAGGCCAACAGTCAGTAAATTAGAGCCATATAATTACACACTGGTAGCAGAAAAAATATCCACCGAGTGGTTTCTGAGCTATTTATCTGATAGCCTGGACCTCGCCAGGCTAAACTAACAAAACTCCGCCTTCTGTTCTCTGATTGGTCCGGTCAAAAATCGACCGGAGAAATCGTTGTCTATGGGAGAAGTCCCAGACCCTAGTATGAAGCAAAGTGAAGGACAAGGGTCTGGTTTTAACCAGGCTATAAAATCACAGACAGTATAGAATCTGGTAAAATGCCATGAATTAAAAACCCAGTAAAACAAATGGCTAGCAAAGGCAAAAGTTTCCTGCTTCCAAATTTTAAATGCTCTGCGGATATCTTATCCGCGCCACATGCCTTATTATTTTTCAGCTTCATAACAATATCCATAACTTCTTGTGCAGAAATAATAACATCTTCATGTTTGTCTATGTCGTTCATCACAAAGGGATTAGCTGTACTTTTACTACGGTTAAACAGTTCATGATAATGTTCCTTCCATAATTGCATAATTTCATCTGGTCCATTTGCACCATCAATGTTTGTTGGCACAGAAGTTTTTAGATTATTGACTCTTTTAATTTCTTTCCAAAATTCAGTAGGACATGCTATGTTGTAATTTCATTGCAAGTGCGAAACCTGCGTCCAGATGGAAGCAACCTGAACTCGTCATGGAGTGGGTGATCAGGGTTTGCCAGGCAGATTCTGGCAAACCCTGATCACCCACTCCATGACGAGTTCAGGTTGCTTCCATCTGGACGCAGGTTTCTACAACCCAAATGTAGAACGAACAGATTTAAAAACTCATTTATCCCAGTAGCAATCAGGTTTCTTAATGCACAATAATTTTAACACTGTTATTTTAATGTCTTATTGTCTTGTGTTTATATGTGTATGTGTGTGTAAGTGCATATGTATGTATGAATCTGTGCACACCTATGGACTGCAAATCTAATTGCCCCTCGGGGATAATAAAGGAACTTGAATCTTGAGTGACTCAGATTTAAGTGTGTTTTCATTCCTCTTAATAAATCGTAAAACATATTTAAAATTGTAAATAGTTTATTTTTTAGACATTTTGGAGCGTCCTCATCTTCCACCTTGTCATCTCCATCTTCACTCACTGCCCTCTCTGCCTGCCTGGAGGCAATTAGGGCATGGATGAATCAGAACTTTCTTCAATTAAACTGCTCCAAGACTGAGGCCATACTGATTGGCACCCCTCACCAGGTACAGACATCTACTATAACAACACTTTCCTTTTCTGGACAAGACATCCCCCTCTCCACCTCTGTTACTAATCTTGGAATAAAAATGGACTCCAATCTTACATTTGAAAATCACATTAAGCTTCTGTTTAAAACTTGCTTCTTCCATCTTCGAAACATCTCCAGACTTCGCCCATCCCTAACTTTTTCCGATGCTGAGAAGCTCGTCCATGCTTTTGTCTCCTCCAGGCTCGACTACTGCAACTCCCTGTTTATTGGAATCCCTGGCAAAAACCTTCAGAAACTTCAATATATTCAAAACAGTGCAGCAAGGATCTTGTTGAGAGTTCGTAAATTTGAACATATTACGCCCATTCTCCATAACCTTCATTGGCTTCCTGTCGCCTACAGAATTCAGTACAAAACTGCTCTCATTACACATCAATGCTTACACGGAACTTCACCAGATTATCTGAAGGATATTCTTATTCCATACTCATCCACCCGGTCGCTGCGGTCACAGAACAGTAATCTCCTTCACATTCCGAGAACCAAATTAAGGACCATGGGAGACCGGGCTTTCAGTGTGGCTGCCCCCCGCCTGTGGAACTCTCTTCCTGACTGTCTAAGAGCCCCACAGTCTGTGGTTGACTTTAAGAGCGGCTTGAAGACCTTTCTTTTCAACCGAGCATACTCTGCCTCCTCATGATTCTACTTTTGATCTTAGTTGATACTGTTATTGATTTTACTTGTTTTATTATTTGTTTTACTGACATTTAATTTCTGTTGCACCTTGTAGCACTTTGAGATTTTCATTAATGAAAAGTGCGTTATAAATTGAATTCATTATTATTATTATTATTATTATTATTTTATTTGTAAAGTTACAGCTTTTGTTAACAAATGTGGCTGTGTGACAACTGGGACAAAGCTTTGACTCGGAAATATATTTTATTACTTTATGGAAAAAAATATTGATATATATATCATATACTGTATCACAATTTATCTTAAAATATTGAGATATAAATTTTGGTCCATGTTGCCCAGCTCTACCTCTAGTAGAGGTGTCGTTTCTTTGCCCGAGCCCGACCCTACCCGAGCCCTACCCGACTTCGGGTAGGGTAGGGCCATATTTTTGCGTTTGATTGGCGGGCCGCGGGTCGGGCTCGGGCTTTGATGTGTTTTTTTTAATCATACAGCACAAACAAAACTAAATAAAAATGCACACAATATAAAATTGTTTTAATCTGCTTGTAAAGAATATAAGGCAGTAAGTTTATTGATGAGGAAATAATTAATAGAGTGAATTTAGATGGTGAAAACCGCAGCGCACTGAGCGCAGCCACTAAATTGGCAACTCAGCCAGAGAGCAGGCGCGCAGCGCGCGCCTGACAGCGTCTCCCCCGACATGCTGGACTTTTTAGTGACATTTCTCGAACCATTTTACCGTGCACAGAGAGAACTGGAGGGTGACAAATATCCCACCAACCTGGTTTGTCTCTGGAATGAGAAACTGAAGCAACACTGCCAGTCCTCACACAGACTCTCCGCAGCAGGTGTTTCTGCGCGACATGCAGAAGTGCTGGAGCGCAAAATTATTATCCACGACTTGCACAGAGTTGCATTATTTCTGTGGCCTAACTTTAACAAGCTCAAAATTATGTCACCAGCTGACGTGCGTCAGGTGCACGCTCACGTCCGCACACTGCTCTCATCTGCGGCGGAACAAGTTGCCGCATTCCTGACATTCCTGAAGCTTCAAAAGTCACTGCGAGCAGCGCGCTCACACCTCCTCCATCAAAACACAGAAGAACAACATCAAGTTCTTTTGCTGAGTGGGAGAACGCAGTAAAAGCTTAATAAATAAACGTAGTGTTTTTTTTTTTTGTTTTGTTTTTTTTTAATCGGGTAGGGTCGGGTCGGGCGGTGATTTCTAGGAAATCAGCGGGCTCCCTCGGGCTTGGGTAATTAAACTAAGGGCTCGGGTAGGGTAGGGCCGTGGATTTCCGGCCCGATGACAGCTCTAACCTCTAGGTGACTTGCCTTGGCGAACACTCATCTCTTCTGTGATTTTTGTCATCTGGGAGGAGGGGGGAAGAGAAGACATGTCCTAGCACTTTGGTGTGCACTATCACTGTTTAAAGTGCTTTATAAATAAAGTGATATGTGGTACAGTATGTCCGTGTTGCACGCTGGCTTAGTGCTACGTTAATGTCTGCAGTTCTCGAAGAGCGGGATGCGAGAGAAGCAGAATGCTACGTCCATAGCTTTTAGCTAGCATCTCTTTGTTGAGCGCTGATAGCTTAAGGCCGGTGCAGAGCTCCGCGCTGGACCGAGCCCCGCGCCACGCGCGCGCGCTGCGTGTGGGGGGTTCACAGCAGAGCACAGCGTGAAGCAGCGTGTGGCTCCAACAGAGCTCTGCTTTCTTCTCACGTTCTCTGTGAGCAGCTGCACGCGGAGGGGGTCAGTTCAGTCCCCCTCCGCGTGCAGCTGATTGGTCAGACACCGCGCTTCGCGTAGGCGCTCGTAAAATTGGAGCTTGGCGCGCTCGCGTGAACGTTCAAAGGGCTTGTGCAGCGGCGACCTCACGGCGCTCACACAGCGGGGCGCCGCGCTCGCTCAAGCGCGGAGCTCTGCGCCGGCCTTTAGTGCAACTGGCAGGGGGTGGGGGATGCAGCAGGCAACATGCATACCTTGAAGTGAAGTTGGGTCTTGTGGTGGCTGTTGGTGACCGGGGCTGGGGGGCAGTTTGGTAGGTGGGGCACTTGGTTCAGTTGACAGGGAGGGACACCCTCCTTGTATAATGGTAAGAGAAACGCTGCATTTGATACATAATTTACTTTGGAAGTTGGTTGAGAGATGTTATTTAGATACTTGAAGGAGTACATGGAAGAGGGGTTTTGTTCACAAGTGAGGGAAGAATTAATGAGGAGCCTGAGGCTCCAGTATACAGTAGTCCCTCGATACTTCATAGTTCGTTTATCGCGGACTCAATCTATCGCGGTTTTTTTAATTGATTGGACATGACACATGATTGGCTGATTGATTGATGAGCCACACGATTGGCATAAATTTTTTATTTAAAATTAAGTATTTAAAATTATTTAGCACCTCCTGCACCTCTGTGCAGCCCATACTGCAGGATAAGCTTCCTGCTGCAGCTGATCAGCTGCTCTCCATGAAGAGGAGAAGTGAGCGTGGCTGAAACTGCTTGCAGATGGTTGAGTGCAGACGGAGGCAGAGCATGAAATCATTTCATTGTTTAGAATACTGCAAGAGTGTGAGAAGGGTTTAAAACGCCTTTATATATACTGTACTGTACATGTACAGTATATAGATACTAAAGTAAACTACTATTTATTACTCTTACTACTATTCCTACTTCGTGGTTTTTCACTTATCAAGGGGCTTCAGGATATGGATCCACGTGATAAAAGAGGGACTTACTGCACACGATAGCTTTTAAAATATTAGTTAAAGAGAGAAAAGGACGAGCTTCAACAAACTGTGTAGTAATTACTTTATTCTAGGTAGCCATCTTTAAAATATGGTGATGTCCTAACTCTCCTACAACTGGAGGGTTCAAATACCAACTATAACTGTTACAGTTGTCTTTTAAGGAGGAAAAATGTGTGCATGATCAAGATTTGTTACCTGTAGCACTGAGTTTGAAGTTCTTCTGCAGAAACAGGGAGAGCTGACGACTGATCAGGGAGGTCGCCATGGCACCGGCCTGGAGGAAATGTGCCCTCAGCGACCAGCCAGTCACCTGTAAACACACAGACAGATGGAGGATGAAGCCACCAGAGGAGGAGAACCCACAGACAACTGAAGCAACACTAACATGGACTGACAGCACCAGCAGCTCAGCCTCATTTCAGAGCCTCGCAGCTATGCACAAGTTAAACCTTCACATATTAGTTCAGCTTGTGATTTGTCAACTTCTGCACCAATAAAGACATCCTTCACCCTGCTGTTCCTCTTACTATGTTACCTTACAACCTGGAAGTTGGGTGAAGTCAAAAGTTGTATGAAGAATAGTGGCTCCATACTGAAGGACTGTTTTGCAAGCACAGATTGGCAAGTATTCAGGGAGGCTGCTGGTGATGGGAAGCTAGATCTGGAGGAATACACATCCTCAGTCCTGAGATTCATTCAACCTTTATTTAGTCAGGTAAATCTCATTGAGCCTCGTGGACTCATTTACCAAAGGGACCTGCTACAAACTAAAGAATGATGAACAGCAATGATACAATTATCTTAAACAATAAACAATAGAAAAACTAGAAAAACTAGAAAAACATTATAAGGTAGATGTATAAAATCAAGAACAGGAACATATCTGCATTGGTTTTTGCCAGGATTCCAACAGATTCTTAAAACCATTTAGAGAGGTCAAGGTCGAGAGCTTCAGATCTTTTTGTAAGATATTCCATGAAGCAGGAGCAGAGTAGGAGAAGGCCCTTTTTCCAAGTTCAGTCCTCACTGACGGAACACTGCAGGTAATCATGTCCTGAGAGCGCACGCTGTAGCTGCACTCACGCAAAGACATGTAGGAGGAGATGTATGAGGGCAGCAGACCAAGAAGTGATTTAAAGATGAAAATGTACCAGTGGAAGAGTCTGCGTGAGGTTAATGATGTCCAGTTAACCAGTGAATACAGGGTGCAGTGGTGGGTACGATAATCACAACCAGTTATGAATCTTAGTGCACCATGATAGACAACATCCAACATCCGCAGGGTGCTTGTAGGAGCATTCATGTAGAGAATGTCACCGTAATCAATGGAGGGAAGGAAAGTCACAGATACAAGGCGTTTCCTAACATTCAGTGTTAGACATGATTTGTTTCTGAAAAAGAAACCCAGTTTCTTTCACTAGGTTTTCCACGTGGAGTTTAAAAGAGAGATGTGAATCGACCAGGATACCCAAATATTTATAGGAATCAACAAACTCAATAGGGACACCATTTGAGGATAAAATCAGAGGAAGAACTGCTGGGACCGCCTTCCTATTTGAAAAAAAACATCCCTTTTGTTTTATCAGCATTTAGAACAAGTATGAGACAGAACAAATCTGACTGGATGAAGTCAAAAGCGGATTGCAGAGACCGGAAAGCCTTAGCAACTGTTTTAGCTCGGCAGTAAACAACTGTATCATCAGCATAGAAATGTCAGAGTCAGAGAGTCTTTATTGTCATTTGCACCGCATGTGGTACATGTGATGAAAACGAGATTATGTACACAGGGTCCCAGTTACATCCAACAACAAATGCAAGAGAAAAACAGTAATAACATCTAGAATTAACTAAGAAAAACATCAACTAGTAATACACTAAGCCCTAATGTAGTAGAAAAACATCATTATAAACAGCAGCACAAACACGAGTCTGTATGAGCAGATGGTCACAGATGAACACAGCAACAAGAAAACAGATCAGCATCAGCACAATGTGATATTTTGCAGTGTTTATTTTTTATTATTTATTTATTCATGAGTCTAACAGCCTCAGGGTAGAAGCTGTTCCTCAGTCTAGTGGTTCTACATTTGATGCTCCTCAACCTCCGTCCTGAGGGGAGTGGGGCAAAGAGTGAGTGTGCTGGGTGAGTGAGGTCTTTCATGATGCAGGTGGCTCTTTTCCTGCATCTGGAGGTGTAAATGTCTGTGATGGTGGGGAGACTGACTCCAACATCTTCTGTGCAGCCTTCACCACTCTCTGTAGAGCTTTCCTCTCTGCAACTGTGCAGCCTCCATGCCACACGTTGATGCTGGAGCACAGGATGCTCTCCACTGCACACCTGTAGAAGGAGGTGAGGACTGGGCTGCTCAGACCAGCTCGTCTCAGCCGTCTGAGGAAGTAGAGTCTCTGATGACCTTTCTTGATCAGGCTGGTGGTGTTGTTGCTCCAGCTGAGGTTATCATTCATGTGTACACCCAAGTATTTGTAGCTGGAGACCACTTCCACTGCAGACCCACCTATTTTCAGTGGGGCGTGGGTGTGTTTGTTCCTTCTGAAGTCCACAATCATCTCCTTTGTCTTCTTCACATTCATGTGAAGATTATTCTCTTTGCACCAGCTCTCCAGGTGTTCCACCTCCTGTCTGTAGCTGGACTCATCATTGTTTGTGATGCATCCCACCACCGCTGTATCATCTGCAAACTTAACAATATGACAGCCTGGAAGTGTGGCTGTACAATCATATGTGAGCAGAGTGAACAGAAGGGGGCTCAGCACACATCCTTGAGGAGAGCCAGTGCTGAGGGTTATGGTGGAGGAGGAGAAGTTGTGGATCTTCACGGACTGTGGTCTGTTTGTTAAGAAGTCTAGTACCCAGTTACAAATAGAGGGGCTTAGTCCAAGTGTAGATAGTTTGTCTATCAGAGTTTGGGGGATCATGGTGTTGAAGGCAGATGTGAAGTCCACAAAGAGCAGACGCACGTATGAGTCCTTCTGATCCAGGTGGGTGAGAGCAGTGTGGACCACGGAAGAAGTGGCGTCCTCTGTAAGGATGCATCAGGGATGCTCTGACCTACCTTAGCTATGTAGATTGTAAAGAGGGTTGGTCCTAAGACTGAGCCTTGTGGTACACCATTTTTAACTGATAAACAGTGGTGGGCAACGCTAATCCAAAAATTAGTTCCGCTATTTCTAAAGCACTAATTAATTTATTTAGGCCCGCAATTTCAAAAGCACTAATGTCTTATGAAAATTAGGGGAAGCTAATTCTAATCCGCTAATTAAATTCAACAATTGGTAGCAGCAAGTTATGCAATATTTGCACTACACTGCCAACTAGCGGTGCATGAACTGTTATACAGTAAGTTGTTTGAGTTTCAGAGTATTTAGTTTGGTTCTCTTCAACAGGTTTGACAAGGACAAAATGTACCCATTCCAAAGTCTGTTAGCTAAACTGCTGACATATTTGGCTGTTTTTTTTCTTCTTTTGTTACTTTTAGTACCACTAGATCGCATGTGTCAAACTCAAGGCCCGTGGGCCAAATCCGGCCTACCATAACCGTTTCTGTGGCTCTCTACACCCTAGAACTTCAAGATAACAGTTGTAAGCATGTTGCTCTCAGGTGGTGGGTCCCCATCCCTACACTCCCTGGTCTCTCTGTTAATTGTCTTGCTTATCTCCTCCATTTTGTTGTCCAGGTGTTTGTGATTGTCATGCTGTGTGTTCATGTACCTGTATATAAAGTCAGGGATTTTTTAATTGATAAAGCTCTGTATATGTTGTATAACACAATCATTGTTCCACATTTAATCTATTGTATTGAGGTTTGGGGAAAAGCGTGCAAAACAATTACAAAGCCTGTTTTTATTTTACAAAAGAGAGCTGTAAGAGTAATCACCAGAAAACATTTCAGTCACCCATCAAACACCTTGTTTCTTCAGCTAAATTTATTGAAATTCCAGGAATTGGTAGAATATAGTATTTTATCAGTTATGTATAGGGCTCATAATAACACATTACCTTTAAATATCCAAAGAAATTTTATAAAAAGACAAAGTTATTACAATCTCAAAGGGACAGAGATATTCATCAAACCACAATTCAGAACCAGCTTAAAGGGACGGTCTACCTCAATTCAGGGAGTTGGATTGTGGAATGTTCTGGAGAGTGATGTTAAAAATGCAAAATCAATGTATACATTTAAGAAAAAGGTCAAAAAGGACTTGCTCAAAAACTATATATGATGTAGCTTAGTGTGTTTGTGTACTTATGTTGTACTTATGATGTAGCTTAGTGTGTTTGTGTATTACAGTTAGAAAAATTTAGTAGAGTTATTCATTTTGTGATGTAGTTTGTGTATTAGAAAAATTAAGTAGAGTTATTCATTTTGTGATGTAGTTTGAAGGTTATCATTGGTTGAACAAACTGTGAAATAAGGGGCAGATATAATAAGATTTCATCTTCTTTCTGCTCCTTTCATTTTATCCTACTTGTATTCTTGTATCTGATGAAACTGTTTTGTATTGTTCTTTTAAAATGAATGAATAAACATCAAATCAAATCAAAAATAAGTCTGTATCTCTGTGTTTATCGTTGTCCTGGCATTGTCTCCTGTTGCCTCTGTCTCCTGAGTTCCTTGTGATTTCCTGAGTATGTAAGTTTGCTGCCCTGTCAGCTATTTTATGTTCTTAATTTCTGTGGCCGTCGCGGACGCCATTTTGAACAGTGCTAATGGTGAACTACTTTTTTAAATCCAGCAGATTTGACCATTTCGTGAAACTCTCAAGCTCAGAAAAACTTGTGCTATAACGTCAGCTATGAAATATATTTTTTCTCAGCAAAGAAATAATTGTTTTACCGTGTTTTGTTGTAAAATCCTGGCTTCTGTGGCCGTCGCGGACGCCATTTTGAAGAGTGCTAATGTGGCGAACTTCTTTTTTTTAAATCCAGACGCGTCGCGTAGGCCACTGAGAAACATCCACAAGTTCACCCTCCATGTTAAAAAGTCTTCGTCTGACTCTTCGAAAACAAGCAATAAGGCTGCAGAGTAACACACTGGCTGCTAACTGCTAGAGAGAGAGCACACACCAAGAGACTGAGGGGGACGCTTTTTTGTCACGGACCACATCCGGCGCTGACAGGATATAGTCTGTTAGCAGTCGTCCGAGCTCGTAAATAAGTTTTTTCGATTTTACTGATAGATAATTAGTTATTAGCGGTACTGCATTTTAAATAAAAATAGCGCAAATCCGCGTATGAATTATAAAAGTTAGTTAATCCGCTGTAACGCTGACAAATAATTTAGGTACGCTATAAGCGAATTAGCGCATTAGCGCTCCCTAGCGGTCTGGAGCCCACCACTGCTGATAAATAGCTGGAAGAAGTACCGTTATGCTGAACACATTGCCTCCGATCGGAAAGATAATTAGAAAACCAACCAATGGTGTGATCAGACAAACCGATTTCTGAGAGCTTATGACACAAGATGTTATGATCCACAGTGTCAAAAGCTTTAGACAGGTCTAAGAAAAGTGCAGCACAATAATCCTTAGCATCCAATGCTTCAACAACGTCATTAAGAACCTTCAGAGAAGCAGTCATTGTGCTGTGTTTTTTCCTGAAACCAGATTGATGGAGAGGTAAGATGTTAAATGAGTCCAGATAATTTTTGATCTGAGAGTTTATCAATTTTTCTAGAACCTTGGCTAAAATGCAGAGTTTAGAGATCGGTCGATAATTGTTCAGTGAGGTGGGGTCACCTCCCTTCAGCAAAGGAAGAACAAAGGCTGTTTTCCAAGCATCCGGAATGGTGTTTTGGCTTATGGACAGATTAAAGATGTGGGTCACAAGGACTGAAATGATATGAGCAGCCAGCCTTAAGAAATAAGGTGGACGTTCATCTGGACCAACAGATTTTTTAGGATCAAGATATTTTAACAGTTTATTTACCTCACTGACTGAGAACGGAGAAAAAGAGAAGGTGTGATTAGCTGAGGATTGACTTGTAGGAGGGATTTGATTTGTTGAAGTTTGATTATTAGATAAAGTGGCTGATTTTCCATTTGTAACTATGTCAAATAATGAACTAGAAGCAACAAATTGTTTGTTGAAACAGTTCAGGATCTCGTGCTTATTTGACACAGGAACAGAGTCAATGAGAAGTTGTGATGGGAGGTCAGATGATTGGGGGATGCCTGAGAGAGATTTGATGGTTTTCCAGAATTTTTTAGGATCGTTTAGATTTTTGGAGGTCTGAGATAAGAAGTAATTACGTTTTTCAGCTTTGATGGCAGTTGTGCATTTATTCCTCACCTGCCGAAAATTAAACCAATCAGTGTCTGAGTCTGATTTTCTTGCTGCGGCCCAAAGATGGTCTTTCCTATGCAGGAGGTCAGCTAGTTCAGGAGTAAACCAGGGGCTGTCACGTCCCTTTATCCTGAACTGGCAGAAAGGAACGTGTTTGTTTACAAAGAAAATTAAACTATCGTGAAAAAAGTTCCAAGCGGTGTTCACGTCGTTGATTAATAGAATACGTTGCCAATCAAAGTGGGATAGATCCCAGAGGAATGACTGTTCATAGAAACGTTTCAAATCCCTTTTTTGAACTACTCTGGGCTTAGCAGGTGGAAATTTAGTAGATCTGAGAGCTGCTATTACGGAATGATCACTCAAAATGTTAGCAAATACACCTGTACCAGGAAATTTGTGAGGTGCATTTGTGAAAAACAGATCTAAGGTGGAAGATTTTTCGGGACATTTTTTGTTTGGTCTGGTGGGAGAATCAATAAGTTGTGTTAGATTGAGAGATAGGCAACATTCCTTGAATTTATCAAAGAGGGGGGTCGACTTATCCCAATCAATGTTGAAATCTCCTTCCACAACAATCTCATTGTGTTTTAAATTTCCTATGAATTCCATCAGGGAGGACAGAGCTTCAGGTGTTGCAGAGGGGGGACGATAACAACCTACAACAGTTAAGATCTGACCTCCCCTAGATATATTATTAGAAAATGTGCTGATGACGTCACCACCATACATATGTTAAGAGCTACCCGAACAGGAAGCCATGGTTGAATGCAGAAGTTCGCACCTTGCTAGAAGCCAGGGACATTGCCTTCACATCTGGGTCCATGTACATTCAGGCAGTTCATTTTTTTGTTTGAAACAAAAAATGAAAAAACAAAAACACAAATTTTTTCATTTTTCATTTATTAAACAAAAATGAAAAGTTTAATAATGAAGCATCATCTGATTTTGTGCGCAAAATGGAAATAGAAGAAACTGATAACGAGCGCTCACTTTCGATTATCATGATTTCATTTTTGACAAGTGGTATGACCCGAAAGTTCTCTCTGTACTACACCGTGTAGCTTTTTGCTTGTGTACACGTACCTCCCATAGAAAGAATGGAATGTGGAAGTCACGTGGGTCATGCAGCCACACATAGTTCCAAACAGCAGCAGTTCCAACATTTAACGTAGTTCATTCTCTGTGTGTCGAAAATGTTTTCTTCGGTAAGTTGATAAAAATACAACACTTTTTTGCCATTGTAAAGCATTAACTGACTGTTCTGTACCACAATTGATCAACATTAATACTTCATGTTGCCAGTTTTGGTTAATTAAACATGTTAACTTGCTAGTTGTGTTTTTACTGTTATTATTAGCAATTTTTCTGCAAAATTGACGTGGTTAATTTAGTTCAAGTTATAGATCCTTTGTCAAAGACTGTAGTGTGAATGGGGACATTATCATTTAAAAAAACGTGATCGTGGAGATGAGTACATTTTTTATGTCTTCCAGGTAAACCACAGGAAAATGCAGGGGCGGCTGGCCCGTAGGGGGCGCTAGGGCACTACCCCACTGGAATTCTGGAGCTATTCACCATTTTACATTGAAGACATAAAAAATAATAATAATAAAAATGAAATAATAAAATAAAAATATTATAAAATATATGTATATATGTTTTTAGTTTTGTAGGATAAATATTTTATAGGTAATGATGAGTTATATTGTTTGTTTCAAAAAACGTTTTCTGATTGGTGACGTATTTCCGGTCTTGGAGGGGCAGGAATCTTATCCATACACTGTCAATAAAAATGGCGCATGCACAGTTATTCCACGACGTTACAAGAGAATGGGAAGATGTTGGGCGCAGATTTCTGTGCCCTGGGCGCGTCCAACGTGAGCTGTACCTACCGATCATGTGCTTCCTGTCTTTTTTTTTCCTTCTTTTTTTTTGTCTGGGAACAGAGCCGTGCAGTGACTAAAGCAGGCTGGCTGCAGGTAGGTTTTAAATCATTGAAAGCCCTTTATTGTCTATTTGCCATTGTCTCTCAACTTTTAGATGGCTCTGTTTTAGAATAAACAGTCAGCTGAAGACTTTTTCACAAAGTGGCAACTGGTCAGTTTGTTTTTGGAGCTAGCATGCTAATGCTAGCCTTTATCTAATGCTTATATTATTATATTACCATTCCTGACTGATTTGCCTCTCAACTTTTAGATGGCTCTGTTTGTGAAAAAACTTCAGCTGACTGCAAGTGGGAACTGGTGAGTTTGTTTTTTTCTTTGTTTGTTTGTGGAGTTAAGATGCCAACGCTAGCCTCCAGGTTATTGTATTGGACTCTGATGGCTACATTTATTTCAATTTGCTTATAAAAATTATCAAACATTAATAATTTTATATACTAAATGTCACTGATGGTGTTTTACGATTTCTCAACACTGTTTTGATCTGGAGAATGAAAAAAAAGCCTCTTGCAAGTAACTAGCTCCTATTAGCATTGAAACATTTAAGGTACATTTATATGGTGAAATGCTATATATGCTAAGGTGCATTAGGACCTTTAAAGGACAACACCCACCATGACAGTAACAATTCACCATATTGGACAATTACTGTAGTAGAATATGATGTCTATTTTCGAAAAAGAAGAAAAAAAAAAAAGACTTCTGGACAGAAGTCGAAACGTTTTCTGCAACAAATAAAGTCCAGTTGATCCTGTATTGAACGCCTTTTAGAATATGATGTCTATTTTCATTTTTGCAATTGGGCCAGGCGAGCGTTAAAAAAAATAAAAAAAAAAAAACGAGTCCCGGATGAATCCGGAAACCCGGCCGAAGATTGCCGAAGTGTGAAGTGACGTCAGTAAAGTCTCCCCCTCAGAAGGCAGGAGTGAGTTCGCCATGGAGGTTTATGAGAGAACTGCAGTTAAACTCGTGTCCTACGTGGATACGTGATCTCTAAATATTTCCTGGTGCAGTTGTGTGTACAGCTGGACCAGCACTCCGTTTTTATTTATTTATTAGAACTTTTTAATAAGATATAACACCGCTGTGGTTAAAGCTGTTGCTGCTCTCACTCGCTCCTCTGCCCATGAGCCTCAGAGGAGCCAGCCGCGCGTCTTCTCCCCGGCTCCGCGTTCTGCTGGTCACCTTTGAAGTTCCTTCGTGGTGCCGACTCAGGGCTCGGCTCCGTATCCAGCCTTGCGGGGAGCACGCACGCTCAGAGCTCCTCTGCGGCTGCCTTTTTAATTCTGTACTCCCGACCTGGCTGTCAGGTCACGGGGAGAGAATAAAAAGTGGATGCAGACTCAGAATATGATAGACATCAGTGAGCGACCGCAGGATTAATCAACATGCAGATTTATTAACAAGGGAATATTAAATATGTTTCGCTTTTTTTTCCCTCTGAGCAACGGAGGGAGGTGGTGCTGTGCTGATCCGCAGCCAGTTGTACAATTATTACTGAGGAAATATTAAAATGACACAACACGACTACTTGTAAAAGTCTGACGTTTGTCCCACACATCGTTTTTATTAGTTGTATTCTCTGGTCAGAAGTTGATGCATGCTTGTTATAACTCCGCCTATAACTCCAAGGCGGATACTTCAGTGATGTCAATGCCCATATATGGAGAGGGGCAGATTTTCCCGGAGCTGCGGCTAAAATCTGCTATAAATCATGAAATAACACATTTAGCGTTATTTCTCTACAATATAAATAAACGCTCCTGTTTTATTTTTAAATAAACTAATAAATATTAATGGTGATGCAATTTGAAAACATGGTGGGTCATGGACTTTAATACAGTATTTTCTTGTGTATAGGTCGCACCTGTGTATAGGTCGCATTGTCCAATTATCACCAATAGATTGGAAAAAATCCCTAGATAGGTCGCACTGGTGTATAGGTCGCACCTACGTTTAGCTCTGCTGCAAATGTCTGCCGCAGGAGCACATAGCAAGGCTTTAAAGAAGATTAACACTTAAAAACAATTATTTGTTTGATAAAAATTATAGCAAATACAGGTATTCCCCGTCTTACGAGCGCTCTTACATACGAGGTTCCGGACTTACGAGCTGGCGAACAAGCAGTAAATTTGTAAAAAAATACAGCACTTTTTTGTGTTTTTAGATGAAAGTGTGTTAGCTAACCGTTTGGAAACACGTTTCTGAGCATGTTTATGAAGTAGTATGAATGTTTTTGATGAAAAACGAGTGTTCGTAGTAGCGCTAGCATAAATGTTCCAACTTACGAGCGAAAATCCGGACTTACGAGAACACGTGTTTCATGTTCCGACGTACGAGATTTCGCCTTACGAGCTACTCGGAGGAACGGAACTCGCTCGTAAGTCGGGGACCACCTGTATGTGTCTGAGCCGAACTTTTCCTTAATAAATGAACGTAATTGTGAAATGAGCTGGATTTAAAAATTTGTTTCACCGAAAGTGATAACAAGCCATATATAGGTCGCACCTGAGTATAGGTCGCAGGCCTTGAAAAAACCATAAAAAGGTGCGACCTATACACCGGAAAATACGGTATTAGGAATAAATGAGCTTGATTCTATTTATATTATGAACATCCATCCATCCATCCATCCATCTTCTTCCGCTTATCCGGGGTCGGGTCGCGGGGGTAGCAGCCTAAGTAGGGAGGCCCAGACTTCCCTCTCCCCAGCCACTTGGAGCAGCTCCTCTGGGGGAATCCCAAGGCGTTCCCAGGCCAGCCGAGAAACATAGTCCCTCCAGCGTGGGTCTTCCTCTGGGTCTCCTCCCGGTGGGACATGCCCGGAACACCTCACCAGGGAGGCGTCCAGGAGGCATCCTAACCAGATGCCCGAGCCACCTCAACTGGCTCCTCTCGATGTGGAGAAGCAGCGGCTCTACTCCGAGTCCCTCCCGGATGACTGAGCTTCTCACCCTATCTCTAAGGGAGAGTCCAGCCACCCTGCGGAGAAAACTCATTTCAGCCGCTTGTATCCGAGATCTTGTTCTTTCGGTCATAACCCAAAGCTCATGACCATAGATGAGGGTGGGAACGTAGATCGATCGGTAAATTGAGAGCTTTGCCTTTTGACTCAGCTCTCTCTTCACCACGACAGACCGGTACAGCGCCCGCTTCACTGCGGACGCTGCACCTATCCGCCTATCGATCTCACGCTCCAGTTTTCCCTCATTCGTGAACAAGATCCCGAGATACTTAAACTCCTCCACTTGGGGCAGGACCTCCTCCCCGACCCGGAGAGGGCATGCTACCCTTTTCCGGCTCAAGACCATGGCCTCGGATTTGGAGGAACTGATCCTCATCCCGGCCGCATCACACTCGGCTGCAAACCGCTCCAGTGAAAGTTGTAAATCACGAACTGATGAAGCCAGTAGGACCACATCATCTGCAAAAAACAGAGAAGCGATTCTAAGGTCACCAAAACGGATCCTCTCAACACCTTGGCTGCGCCTAGAAATTCTGTCCATAAAAGTTATGAACAGAATCGGTGACAAAGGGCAACCTTGGCGGAGTCCAACTCTCACCGGAAACGAGCCTGACTTACTGCCGGCAATGCGGACCAAGCTCTGACACCGGTCGTACAGGGACCTAACAGCCCATATCAAAGGGCCTGGTACCCCATACTCCCGGAGTACCCCCCACAGAACCCCCCGAGGGACGCGGTCGAATGCCTTCTCCAAGTCCACAAAGCACATGTAAACTGGTTGGGCAAACTCCCACGCACCCTCCAGGACCCTGCTGAGGGTGTAGAGCTGGTCCAGTGTTCCACGACCAGGACGAAAACCACACTGCTCCTCCTGAATCCGAGGTTCGACTATCCGACGGACCCTCCTCTCCAGAACCCCTGAATAGACCTTACCAGGGAGGCTTAAGAGTGTGATCCCCCTATAGTTGGAACACACCCTACGGTCCCCCTTTTTGAATAGGGGAACCACCACCCCAGTCTGCCAATCCAAGGGAACTGCCCCCGATGTCCACGCGATATTGCAGAGTCGCGTAAGCCAACACAACCCTACAACATCCAGAGCCCTAAGGAACTCCGGGCGAATCTCATCCACCCCCGGAGCCTTGCCACCGCGGAGCTTTTTAACCACCTCGGCGACCTCAGCACCAGAGATCGGAGAACCCGACCCAAAGTCCCCAGGCTCCGCTTCCTCAGTGGAAGACGTGCCAGTAGGATTGAGGAGGTCTTCGAAGTATTCCGCCCACCGACTCACAACATCCCGAGTTGAGGTCAGCAGCACGCCACCCCCACCATAAATGGTGTTGGTCGCGTACCTCTTTCCCCCCCTGAGACGCCGGATGGTGGACCAGAATCGCCTCGAAGCCGTACGGAAGTCATTCTCCATGGCCTCTCCGAACTCCTCCCACGCCCGAGTTTTTGCCTCAGCAACCACCCGAGCCGCATGCCGCTTGGACTGCCGGTACCTATCAGCTGCTTCCGGGGTCCCACAAGCCAAAAAGGCCCAATAGGACTCCTTCTTCAGCCTGACAGCATCCCTCACTGCCGGTGTCCACCACCGGGTTCGAGGGTTGCCACCTCGACAGGCACCAACAACCTTGCGGCCACAGCTCCGATAAGCTGCCTCGACAAT
>JBBPBX010013473.1:0-22619 GCA_038048925.1 Garcialebias charrua
GCGGTCACAGAACAGTAATCTCCTTCACATTCCGAGAACCAAATTAAGGACCATGGGAGACCGGGCTTTCAGTGTGGCTGCCCCCCGCCTGTGGAACTCTCTTCCTGACTGTCTGAGAGCCCCACAGTCTGTGGTTGACTTTAAGAGCGGCTTGAAGACCTTTCTTTTCAACCGAGCATA
Source organism: Garcialebias charrua (assembly GCA_038048925.1). Classification (NCBI taxonomy): domain Eukaryota; kingdom Metazoa; phylum Chordata; class Actinopteri; order Cyprinodontiformes; family Rivulidae; genus Garcialebias; species Garcialebias charrua. The sequence goes on from JBBPBX010013473.1 coordinate 181, forward strand.
CTCTACCTCCTCATGATTCTACTTTTGATCTTAGTTGATACTGTTATTGATTTTACTTGTTTTATTACTTGTTTTATTGACATTTAATTCTGTTGCACTTGTAGCACTTTGAGATTTTCATTAATGAAAAGTGCGTTATAAATTGAATTTATTATTATTATTATTATTATTATTACAAGAGGGACCTGTCTCACTCACACCCAGGGTCAATTTAGAGTTACCAATCAGCCTAACATAATACTGTATACATATATATGTGTTATAACAACTAAAAGGGTTTGAACAGTTTTCCTGTAATTTATTTTGCAAAAACAAATACAGTATATGAATAGAAACGATTTCACTTTATGTTTTATTTCTTCAAAATACGATACGTAATTTTCTACAATTAAAAAAGTCACCTAATGCATAGTTTAATGTTTAAGCTTTTAGAAACGGCAAAAACTATGTTTTTTTCCCTTCTTTAAAAGAATCTCGTCTTTTATATTGTCAGAGTGTAAAAATGTCAAGAAGTGTTCAAAATCATTACGGGGGCGGGTAGATATTTTTACTTTTATAAAATCACCCCAACTGTCCAGTAAAGTGTCCTCCAACCAACTTAAAGTGGTCTGTGGGCCACCAGTTGAGAATCCCAGTTGCAGTGGTGTTGTGGCTCCAGACACATTGAATTTAATGAACAAAGGGGCAGAAATGGCTCTTTTGATTGTAAAGGTTGCAGACCCCTGTAGAAGATCAAGCATGGAAAGAAACATGGTAAAAAAAATATATATATATATAGAATAAAGTTTTCGTGCCCTAAGAGTATTGTCATCTACAAGTTTAGCACTGTATTTTAAAATTAAAATGTCTGAGTACCATTATGCTGGTGAAGATTCTCAGTCGTCCAGGACATGATAAAATCAAAAAGACGTTCAATACAAGATCAACTGGACTTTATTTGTTGCAAAAGACGTTTCGACCCCTATCCAGGGGGCTTTTTCAATTCACTGAAACCAAAATGTGAGCGTGTGGAGTTATAACAGTCTAAAGAAATCACGCACCATCATATGTAAATTGCAAGCTGAGGTAACACATACATGTAAATTGACAGATCACACCTTAACAGTAGGGGGTTCCCTTGAAGTCTCTGGCAGAAAACACACAACTGTATGTAGATTGACAAAAAACACCTCACAAACCAACAACAGAGGTTTCTCAAACAACTTTGTTAAGGGCGAGATACACTCGAGCGTCCTCACGATACGCCAATACGCAGCGTACGTACGCCCCGTACGCAGCGTAGCCCCGCGTAGCCCCTCAGGGCAAGTACGCGCAAAGGTATTTTTTTACTACGCATACGCGATCCGCGTGCGCGATACGCGGTGTCTGACCATAAACTTCCCGGCGCCGGACTGTTTTGTATGTTACACAAATGAAATAAATTCCCCTTCTTTATCGCTGATCGGGCCTTTTCTTTTGTTTTTTTGCCTAAAGTCAAGTAACCGCTTCTTCCTCCGTTCACTCGATGATTGAAATGAATGAATTCAGGTCCTACCTTGGTGCGCGATGTTTTAATATCCCCTGGTGGGCTGTGTGCTGCAGGAAAAGCGCTCCCTGTTATTATTTTTATTTCTGAGAGAACTTTTTATAACATATATAGTAGAAACAGCGCATCAGAACACCGCAGAAGTCTGAGCGAGCTGCTCATGTTAAAGGTTTCACTTTCAACTAGGTTTCACATTCAGCTGACTGAGCGCTGTCAATCAATTCAGTAGGCGTGTCAGCAAGTGACCAATCAGCGTGCTCAGTTGTCCCCTTCGTGTGCAGCAGCTCATATTACAACAAGGAGAACGTCTGAGCTGAAGTCAGCTGAAGTGAAGCAGCCGCTCCGTATACGCGCGTATACGCGCGTATACGCGCGTATACGGAGTCTGCTTCACTGTATCTCGGCCTTAAGTCTAATTCACAGACCAGAGCAGAGGTGTCTTGTCTGTGAATTAGACTAACATATGATGATGCGTGATTTCTTTAGACTGTTATAACTCCACAAGCTCACACTTTGGTTTCAGTGAATTGAAAACGCCCCCTGGATAGAAGTCGAAACGTCTTTTGCAACAAATAAAGTCCAGTTGATCTTGTATTGAACGCCTTTTTGAGTACCATTATGTTGTGGAAATCAGTCAAATATTTTTAATGTAATGTATTTATATGTATTTTATGCTGTGTGCTTTACTGTACTTGTTTGTTTCTGCTGTTCAGCACTTTGGTTGGTCTTGTTGCTGTTTTAAGTGCTTTATAAATAAAGTGGTATGGTATGGTTTGGTATAGCGTGGCCCTCGCCTTTCTGCACAGCTCCGCTCAATTCTCATTTCCCTTCACTGCTCAGTACGAAGCGAAGTGAAGGACAAGGGTCTGGTTTTAACCAGGCTAGGTTTGGTATGGTATGGTTTGGTATGGTATGGTGTTCATTCATTCAACCTTTATTTGTACAGGTTAATCCCATTGTGCCTCGAGGACTCGTTTACAAGAGAGACCTGATTTTAACAAAGAGTGATGACAACAGTGGAACAACAATGACAACAATAGACAATCATAACGTATGCGTACAAATTGAGTTTTTTTTTTAACAAGTGAAAATAAAATGGCATTTAAAATAAAATGTAACCAAAAAAAAAAAAACAGCTAGGTTGTAAGGTGATGTAGAAAACTAAAAACAAAAAGAGTATGGTATGGTGTATAAAGGAATGACCCAGGTGTGGCAGGCAGAGAAAAACATGTAGCCTACGTTTCAAACGATATTAAAAGGGTTATAAGATAAATGATTATTACTGCTCTAAAACATTAAGAGTGGATAAGGAAGAAGAAATATTATGTTATTTTAGGACATTTTTTACACAAATAACTATCACAAAAAAAACTCAATGCTTTTTTAAACTTATATTACACTGCTTTCTGATGCGTTCTACAGCACATGACACAATGTCCATTTCAACAATTCATACTTTTCTAGGTAGATCTGCAAACATTTCAGTCAAAATTTGAGTTACGACAAAACGTCATAACTTCCTATACATTTGTAGTACGTGTACTTAATTTATGTGCATGTTTAAGTAAATGTTTTTTTTTCCTCAATTAAAATTTTCATATTTTACAAACAAGTAAGGAAGCAACTCAGTCTGTGATCTTTCACCCTATTTTCTGCACAAACATACTTTTATGTGTCACTAATGGCCCCATATTTTTCATACTATGGAGTGAGAACTGCATCTTACAGGATATCTTTATTAAAAAAGCTGTTTTTACATTGCAGAGGTGTGTTCACAGCCAGATCACCACACAGCTAAACATTTGAGTGTTTGGTTAAAACATCTTACTAACCAGCTGAAGTTGAACAAGTCGCGAATCTGTTTTACTTTGAAAGTACAAGACAGGAAGTGGGTCCACTACTGTTTTGCGCAGCAAACTAAAACACGAAGAACGGAATGTGCAAAATGCAGAAACTCTGCAAACCTAAACTACAAGCCTTACTCTCTATTATGGGTGTATATAACTGATTTGAATGAGTTGTGTGATTTTGCTGGTGCTTTGTGACATAAAAAGGTAATAAAACCCGATTAAATTATCTTTATTTCCTCTGGCTCTCACTCAGGACCTGTAGTGTCGCAGCTCCTAAACGAATCTACACAGTGACGTGTGATAGATTTATTTACGTTTTAACAACGAGAAAATGTGGCCACGCCTTCATTAATTAAAGTCTTTGAAGCTTTTGGTTCCTTGTGTGTTGTGTGAAATGTTTACACGGGGACCGTCTACCTGTCTCAACAGGTGTGAAGCGCTGATAGTCATGAGGTCAAAGGGTAAATGTATAAAGTTGGTGCACAGCGACCCCTGGTGACGATAAAGCGGTATTACAACAGGAAGGATCCGCATTGGGGCTTTTTGTAATTTTGACCAAGAAGAAAAAGAAGCTAAAAACTGATAGTCATGAGGTCAAAGGGTAAATGTATAAAGTTGGTGCACAGCGACCCCTGGTGACGATAAAGCGGTATTACAACAGGAAGGATCCGCATTGGGGCTTTTTGTAATTTTGACCAAGAAGAAAAAGAAGCTAAAAACGAAAATTTAGTTTTGAACCACATTAAGAAAAGCTCATTTTGAACAAATAAATAAAAACCTGAACATATTGACACCCCCCGTCCTGTTTGGCATTGTGGCACTCAGAATTATTGTCTGAGTACTGAGGCGATACCCAACAGATTTCACAAGCAGAGCATTATGGCTGGCCACTTGATATATAAATAAAACTTCATTAGAATTTGCTTTGGGGTTGTTTAAGATGCAATGGACATGGGGATGAAAAGACAAAGAAGAAGAAAAAACAAAGCTAGAAAAGTGAGAGAATGGGATAAGAGTAGAGGAGAGAAAGAGGTGTAAAGAGAACACAAATCAACATAATTTAAGTCTGCCTCTAGACCTGCTGGAAGAAAAAATACAAAACCCAGAAACCACAACAACATTTAAAGTATGATGATACTTATAATAACATCATATTGATTACTTTGAAACAACAAACATGAATCTATAGTTTTTTAAGGGTTGCCAGATAAATTTTTAAAAAAAAAAGCCTTATTGACCACCTCCTTTTCTGAGCACATGTTCAAGAAACACAACACAAACTTCATCTTGCTCAAGATGACAGTTCTGCAATGGAGTTAAATTCAACGCAGTCTGCTTCTCAGACAAATAGTGCTAGAATTATTATTCTATCTATGAATGTTTCTGTTAAATTATTATTTTGTATGTTTCTATTCAGTGCCCTGATATTACTTCTTTTGTGAATTGACGATAAATAAATAAACTGAATTGAATCTTAGAACATCTTTACTAAGCAAACACAACAGTTTAGGTCAAAATACTATCATTTTAAAGCCACAGTACTATAGTTCATAATTTCTTATCTGGCAACCCGACTGACATGAAAACTACAGCGTCATGTAAACCAGCTTATTTTTTTGTTTATTACCCCCTATAAACATTGAAAAATCACTAATGTTTCCACAGGTTGTTTTCGTGTAAACGGGGCCTTATAGTAGGTAGATCACTTTGACTTGATCATTTCAAAAGTAGCTTGCATGCTGAAAAAGTCTGAACACCCCTGATCTATATACTTAACATGATTATTAACTTGGATTATTTTTTGTTTGTTTGTTTCTCCCATAAATTTTCCCTTTCCAATTTAAAATCCAGTTTAATTAAATGAACAGATTAATGGTCCGGACTGAGATCACCCACTGTCCAGATGTGGCCCCTTGACTGCCTGTCCTGGTTTAGATTAACGACAATCAGCCCTTCATAATATAAAATGTTTATTACACAAAACACATATTGCTGCGTACCGTAGCAGAACATTGCATTATTACTTGTTTCTTGTAATGCTCTCAGTGTGTATTAGAACACTGAAATATGCTACTAGAATTATATTTATTTATTTTAAAAAATGTTAATTGTGCATTTTTCATTTGCTGCTTCGGAAAAAAATATATGAAATTAACACATATTCACAGTTTCCTTAAGCCTGATAATGATGACAGGTTTGGGAAAAGAAAAAAAACCCAGCATGAATACATTTAGATTTCTTTAAATTATTCATGTCGATACTAGTAGTGTTGAGAGAGGGGGACTGCAGTGTGGCAGTCATTTTAGAGTTCTGTCAGGCGCTTTGAATGAGAAAAATGGCGTACTGTATTTGTTTGCAAATTTCATTGCAAGGGTAACTCAAAACGACAAGTAATAACACACATCACAGTGCCGAGCTGGTCATTTTGATATAACATTTGTGGGGGTACACATTGTGGTTCGGGTCACATTACTGTTGACAGAAGAGTAAGACATAAAGTTAAGAAACCCTTGTCAGGTGGATAATAATACCTGGCTTCTCTGGGCAGACCTGTCGTCGCTGCACAAACAGTGTTTATCATGAAAGATAGCGCCGATTAAAAGCTGCAGTCATTGTCAAAAAATGTGACTGCATCGAAGTGAGCCTTTGGCAAGAACTGGAGGACATGAAAAACAATTGACGAATGAAAATAAACTCAACGTGCTCATGCAGCAACAGCTTCGAAAGTATAGGTCTAAGGAAAACCTACAAAACTTATTCATCAGCCTTAAGACATAGCTATATAATCAGAATACTTTTCAATTGGGATGATTGATACTTCCCAAAATAGAATAGCAAATATTCAAACCTAAAACAACAGGGTGTTAGACGTTCGTACAGATGTGTGCTTCGTTTTCAGTAACATTCAGATTAAAACAATTGTTTAAAAAACATCTAAATGTACGATTGGTTTCATTAAAATTATTGTATAAAAAACTATAAATGCGATGAAGTGGCACGAGTTGACAAAACACCTCCTTTCAAGGAAGCCAAGATTTAAAGAAGAACTAAGTAACGAGTGTTCTTATGACACGGCAGCATCTGTTGGCTAACAGCTAAAAATAAAGGATGTCTCATTTGAGAGGCACCATCAGCCGAATGCTCTGATTTTAGCAAACACAAGGACCCTCAGGTGGGAGAGCAGACACTACTTCAGTCTAGATGTTAAGTTGGTTTTACCGTAAGTGCCTTAAATAAAAAAAAATAAAAAAAAGTTTGTTTTGATGTAATGCGTACAATGATTGAATAAAAAAAATCAACCTCCAACAGTTTTGCCTCCTAAATGAAAACGTTCCGACAGCACCATCAATGAGCAACAACAACCTGAGTCAGGTAGATTTACCTTCTCTATCATCAGTAACTGGGAGCCTTTCAATTAAAAAAAATGACTTAACTGAGGTTATTATTTATTAATATGTAGACAACTGTATGCACAATATAGTTTTAATTAAAATACTCTAAACTGATCGCACGAGTAAAAGTGGCAGCTAAAAGTGCAGAAAAGCTAAACATTGGCAATACAGGGAGTCCTCGACTTACGGCGCCCCCGACATACGGCAACTCGGACTTACGAACGCATCTCATTATTATTTTTTTAAAATAAATGAATACATGTACAGTACTGTACAGTCACCAAGCACTTAGCCTATCCTAACAGTTTTTAAAGATGAAGGAGTGAGTTGAATTGTCTCCCTTTATGGGAATAGAGCCTGCTTGGGAAGAGGGAGACAATTCAACTCACTCCTTCATCGTTAAAAACTGTGTTAGGATAGGCTAAGTGCTTGGTGACTGTACAGTACTGTACATGTATTCATTTATTTTAAAAAATATATATTTTTCTTTTGCTTATAACAGGCAAGACTCTGGGAACGGGATTGGCTGCGGGGCAGATGGAGTGAGGGCTCCGCCGGTGCCAACTTTTTTGTATGTGATCCAACTTACGTCATTTTCGACATACCAACGGTCCTTAGGTCCGGAACTCGTTCGTAAGTCGAGGACTCCCTGTACAGGTAATAGTTGTTTTTTTATGAAATATTCTATACGACCACTAGAGGTGTAGTTCCGGTAAGGAAAATATATATATAATAATAATAATAATAATAATAATAATTTGTCACATTTGTCATCTGTGTATGTTTCCCATACTTGACAGACGAAATTGGTCTTCTGCCTTTAACCCAACCACCACCAGGTGGTGCAGCATATATACAGTATACTGTATACTGTATATTTTTACAATGACCATTTTAAGTACAGTACTGTGTCATTATTATTTTGTAAGTATTATTAAAAAAGTGTGAAAACAGCCAACGTTGTTTCTTTAGATTGGAAAAACAAGACTGGTTGATTCACCAGAGCCACTGGAGACGTGAAAGTGGTCTCAAAACATTTGCCTTTTTAACAGTAAAACTGAGATTTGCAGTTATGAGTTTTTTTTGTCTTCTTGTTGGTAATTTTCAGAAAGCACTGCAGAACGATCAGAAAGGAATGGAAAAAAGAGGTGAAGCGCCCTCGTCGGATTACTGGCTCTGCAGCCACTGCGCTCTCAGTTCCTCGACCTCTCTGCCGTACCAGTCGTGGAGTTTGGCGAAGTAGCCGGCGTCCGGGGAGACCGGGCTCTCCAGCGACGCTCCGATCCTACGCGGTGGCACCGGCGGTGCCCTCGCTTCATCTGCCCCGCAGCCAATCCCGTTCCCAGAGTCTTCCCAGGCGATGCAGGACGACGCCCCCTCAGGGGAACCGTCAGCCAAGGCAGCTGGTGGTTTACTCCACGCTACTCCGTTCTCCCTGGAGCTCCCAGAGAAGAGCTGCACCTCATCCTGGAGGCTTTTCTGGCCAGAGAAGATGGCTGTCATTGAAGGGGCACTTGATGATGATGAAAGGGAAGATGAAGACGATGAGGAGGAGGACGCTCCAGACTTGGACTGTGCCATCTGATTTCTCCGGGTAGATTTGGGCCTGCCCTGCTGACCTCCTGCAGCCTCCTGGATCTCTTCCAGCTGCCTCTCCAGCTCCTTCACCACCAGCCTCATGTAGTCGAAGCTGGCCCTCGACAGCGCCTTCACCCACGACTCCATGGCTGCGTGGTTCTCGGCCGCCATCTTGTACACCCGCGCCTTGGCAAAGTCGAACTTGATGGCGAAGGCGAACTCCTCGGCCGATTCGCACAGCTCCACTGTGCACCCCTCAAGAACGATGACTCCGATGGGCTCTCGGCTGTCGCGCTCCTCAAAGTAGAAGAGCATGTTGCCCTTCAGGATGAACCAGCGCCGGTGGTAAGCGGTGTTGCGCTCGCCCTTCTTGAACAGGAAGCCCGTTTTGTCCGGCGGTGTGTCACAGGTGGCATAGTGAGCCACACTGCGCTCATTCAGCTTCATCTTCTCCCCTACAAGTTTACCTGAAAAACATCAAAAACTGTAAATGAGTCATAACTGTGGTTAGTTCAAAGCTACTCATTGCAAACTATGACATCATTGCATTTTTTTTCTTCATTCATTCAACCTTTATTTAGGCTGGTTAATCCCATTGAGCCTCGAGGACTCATTTACAAGAGAGACCTGGAAGGTGCACTAAAGACTCGGTTAAATCTGTTGAAAACCCTGTGGAAGCTTGAGTTGACTCACGTCAGTTATATTTTACACACTGGTTATATTTTTAACGGCACGCCACGTTCAATTTTTTTGTTTTACACCTTTGTGACTCCACAACTGAGCGCAAATACATTTAAGTCTCCCAACTTTGTAGAATTGTGCCGCTCGGGGTGGCTGCGTGTTGGAGCAGCTCTGTTACTTTCATTCTGAATTACCGTAATTTCCGCCCTTTAAGTTGCTTTAGTCCAATATGTCCAATAAATTGGAAAAATCCATAAACGTGTCGCACCTCCGTGTACGTCGCATCTATTATGTGTCACCGCTGACGCGTCGCGTATGTTACGCGTCACCGCCCTGTTGCATACGGCGGCCACAGGAGCGTGCACGGAAAGACTTTAACAAGATTAACATGGTAAAAACAATTATTTGTTTGCTGAAAATTATAGCAAAGATGTGTCTTAGCTTAACCTTTCCTTAATAAATGCATGTAATTGTCAAATCCATCCATCCATCCATCCATTGTCGTCCGCTTATCCGGGGTCGGGTCGCGGGGGTAGCAGCCTAAGTAGGGAGGCCCAGACTTCCCTCTCCCCAGCCACTTGGAGCAGCTCCTCTGGGGGAATCCCAAGGCGTTCCCAGGCCAGCCGAGAAACATAGTCCCTCCAGCGTGTCCTGGGTCTTCCTCTGGGTCTCCTCCCGGTGGGACATGCCCGGAACACCTCACCAGGGAGGCGTCCAGGAGGCATCCTAACCAGATGCCCGAGCCACCTCAACTGGCTCCTCTCGATGTGGAGAAGCAGCGGCTCTACTCCGAGTCCCTCCCGGATGACTGAGCTTCTCACCCTATCTCTAAGGGAGAGTCCAGACACCCTGCGGAGAAAACTCATTTCAGCCGCTTGTATCCGAGATCTCATGACCATAGATGAGGGTGGGAACGTAGATCGATCGGTAAATTGAGAGCTTTGCCTTTTGACTCAGCTCTCTCTTCACCACGACAGACCGGTACAGCGCCCGCTTCACTGCGGATGCTGCACCTATCCGCCTATCGATCTCACGCTCCAGTTTTCCCTCATTCGTGAACAAGACCCGAGATACTTAAACTCCTCCACTTGGGGCAGGACCTCCTCCCCGACCCGGAGAGGGCATGCTACCCTTTTCCGGCTCAAGACCATGGCCTCGGATTTGGAGGAACTGATCCTCATCCCGGCCGCATCACACTCGGCTGCAAACCGCTCCAGTGAAAGTTGTAAATCACGATCTGATGAAGCCAATAGGACCACATCATCTGCAAAAAACAGAGAAGCGATTCTAAGGCCACCAAAACGGATCCTCTCAACACCTTGGCTGCGCCTAGAAATTCTGTCCATAAAAGTTATGAACAGAATCGGTGACAAAGGGCAACCTTGGCGGAGTCCAACTCTCACCGGAAACGAGCCTGACTTACTGCCGGCAATGCGGACCAAGCTCTGACACCGGTCGTACAGGGACCTAACAGCCCATATCAATGGGCCTGGTACCCCATACTCCCGGAGTACCCCCCACAGAACCCCCCGAGGGACGCGGTCGAATGCCTTTTCCAAGTCCACAAAGCACATGTAAACTGGTTGGGCAAACTCCCACGCGCCCTCCAGGACCCTGCTGAGGGTGTAGAGCTGGTCCAGTGTTCCACGACCAGGACGAAAACCACACTGCTCCTCCTGAATCCGAGGTTCGACTATCCGACGGACCCTCCTCTCCAGAACCCCTGAATAGACCTTACCAGGGAGGCTTAAGAGTGTGATCCCCCTATAGTTGGAACACATCCTACGGTCCCCCTTTTTGAATAGGGGAACCACCACCCCAGTCTGCCAATCCAAGGGAACTGCCACGCGATATTGTAGAGTCGCGTAAGCCAACACAACCCCACAACATCTAGAGTCCTAAGGAACTCAGGGCGAATCTCATCCACCCCCGGAGCCCTGCCACCGCAGAGCTTTTTAACCACCTCGGTGACCTCAGCACCAGAGATTGGAGAGCCCGACCCAAAGTCCCCAGGCTCCGCTTCCTCAGTGGAAGACGTGCCAGTAGGATTGAGGAGGTCTTCGAAGTATGCCGCCCACCGACTCACAACATCCCGATTTGAGGTCAACAGCACGCCATCCTCACCATAAATTTTTCAAGATGGCGCCTATTGTCACAGGCTGCTGTCTAACTCGTCTCCTGAACTTTTTACTGCTGTTCGTGTTCTGCCTTCTTTTCATCGACGATGCATCCTCGCTCCTGGTCTATGATCGCTCAACTCTTCTAAGTCTCCGAGACTCGCTGATCAACACACCGGCTACTGGCAAATATGGACATTTCAAGCCTCCTCCACCACCACCGTTCCTGGCTTCGATCCCAGCCTACCTACAACGCAACGCGACCACGCTGCCACGCAACAAGCGGCGCAGGAGACGCGGAACGAGGGCAGGCGTCCTGGTGAGATTTAAAAAGTATCTCTCGTCTCACAACACGCCGACGGCTGACTTACCTCCTGAATTCAGCGTCTTTGATGTCCGCCGTTCCTTCGCTCGTCGCCACAGAAGCCTTGTTGCTATCAATCATGTCGCCAGCGACCAGTATCCATCTTGCCCCCCGGTGAGGAAAACAGTGAAGCGAGGCTGCGTTAAACAACACCTCCGCCCGCTCGCTCGAGCTGAGAGTGACGTAACTGGCAGCGTTCCAGTACGTGCAGCATTGTTTAACGCGAGATCAATTACTAATAAAACTTTTATATTAAGTGATTTGATCTCAACTCATCGTCTGGATCTGTTTTTGATTACTGAAACCTGGCAGAAAACAGGAGACAACAGCTGCTTCTCTGAACTCCTCCCAAATGGCTACTCCCACCTGAGCGCTCCGCGTGGGGCTGGAAGGGGGGGAGGGCTGGCTGCAGTCTTTAGTGATGCATTCAAGTACCGTTTGTTGCCTCAGAAAAACTACTCCAGTTTTGAAAGCATGATTTTTGTGCTGGAATCTGCTAAACCTATTTTGTGTGGCGTTTTTTATAGGCCCCCACAATACAATAAAAACTTTGTCAGTGAGTTTTCAGAACTACTGGCGGACTTGCTACCAAAGTTTGACTCTTGGCTTTTCTGTGGAGACTTCAACGTGCACACCTGCTGCCCAAGTAATCAGCTTGGATGTGAGTTTCAGAACCTCCTGGACTCTTTTAACCTGTCACAAGCTATGTTTCCATCCAATTTAAATTCGATTTTTGAGCGAATTTTAGAAAATTTCGCTAAAATGTAAATTAAAATTATGAGGATCAGAAGTGTTTCCATTAAACTGGCTTGAAGCGCATCTGCAATGCCACGCAAAGCGTCTCTACGTCAGACGTCAGCGTCATTACGTCACACGTCAGCGCCATACGTCAGACGTCAGCGTTACGCACTTCCACAGTAAACAGGAAGTAGCGTTTGAAAACAGACATCTCGGCAAAATGGAGAGAATATTTCAGGTATGTGTTGCTATCGGGCAAGTTGTATTTATTCTGTCATGCCAACTAGTTTTAGCGATGTTACATGTTGTCCGGAGCGGAAACAGCTGATCAGTCACGTGACGTGAATGTTCGCTGCGGCAGAACTGAGTCGGCTAATCTGTTTCCATCTGTCGTTTAGCCGACTCAGCTCTGAATCGACTCCCCAAAAACTACCTCAAGCGAGCGTATAAACTTTAGAGCGACTTAGAGGAAGTTAACTCGAATTATGCCGTTTCCATTTAGCTTTTCTGATGCGATGCTTCATAATGCGCACCTAGAAACCTTGATGGAAACACGCCTACAGTCGATCTCGGGGGCCACACACACCCTGGGTCATACACTGGATTTAATTATCTCCCACGGCCTTCAAATACCTGCTGTGGAGATCCTGGACACCTGTATTTCAGACCATTTTCCCATATTATTTGAATTTTTCACCACTCCTGCACCGAAGGCTATTCTCCCAGCACGTTTCTGCCGCTCCATTAACCCATTAACTCCAAATGAGTTTACTGATGCCTTTAAGAGCACTGAATTTTGCTCTGCTGTCAGCCTGGACCCATCTCTACATCCTGAGGACTTCATCAGCTCCTTCCATCACACCTGCACGACGATCATGGACTCCATCGCTCCTCTCAGACAGGCATCTTCAAAAAACAGACCATCACCATGGCTCAACGAAACGACGCGAGCTCTTCGACAACGTTGCAGACAAGCAGAGCGAAAATGGAAGCGCGACCGGCTTCATGTATCTCAGGGAATACTGAGAGACTGTCTCTGTGAGTATCATAATGCTGTGAAACAGGCCAAGTCACAGTACCTCTCCAACTTAATCTCCACCAGCTCCAACCGGCCGAGGACGCTTTTCAGCACACTCCAGTCTGTCATCAATCCATCTGTCGATGTTCTGAAAACTGCCACACAGTCTACCTGTGATGACTTTCAGAGCTATTTTGTCAACAAAATAGACTCTATCAGACAGAACATTGTCAGTTCATCCAACACCATCCTGTCATGTACCTCTACAATAACCACTGCTGTTTTTGACCAGTTTGATCTCGTCTCACTGCCTCAACTCACCAAGGTGGTTCAGCAGATGAAACCAACAAACTGTTCTCTGGACATCATTCCCTCTAAAATGTTCAAACAATGCTTTGATGTAATTGGTCCTTGTGTTTTGTCATTTATCAACAGCTGTCTAACTTCAGGTTATGTGCCATCTGCTTTCAAACACGCTGTGGTCAGGCCTCTTCTAAAAAAACCAGGCCTAGATCCTACAGCTCTCTCTAATTTCAGGCCAGTTTCCCATCTGTCATTTCTATCAAAGGTCCTAGAAAAGATTGTTTTTATTCAACTTCAATCTTTTCTAGAACTCAACAACCTGTTTGAAAAATTTCAGTCAGGTTTTCGAGCTCGTCACAGCACTGAATCTGCACTGCTCAAAGTACAGAATGATATTCTTCTGTCTCTGGATGCAAAAAACCCTGCTCTGCTGGTGATGTTAGACCTCTCAGCAGCTTTTGACACCGTCGACCATCAGGTACTAATCAACCGCTTGTCTCAGCAGGTTGGCCTCCAGGGAGCTGTGCTTGAATGGTTCAAATCTTATCTGTCTGGGAGAACTTTTTCTGTCATGATAGGCGATCTGTCCTCCTCTTCATCAACCCCTCTGACCTCCGGCGTACCACAGGGATCTATTCTAGGGCCAGTCCTCTTCTCTCTTTACATGCTGCCATTAGGATCAATCATTGCACGTCATAACCTGTCTTTTCACATGTATGCAGACGATTTACAAATCTATCTGCCAGTCACTCCCAACCCCTCACTCAGTTCAAACACTCTTGTCAACTGCTTAAATGACATTAAGCACTGGCTCTCTCAAAACTTCCTCCACCTAAACACAGATAAAACTGAATGCATTTTGTTTGGTGCACCTGATGACACCAGCAACATCCTTCCCTGTCCCAGTGTTGGTTTTCCCCTCCCCCACTTCAACTCGGTGGTCAGAAATCTTGGAGTGCAGTTTGACTCCAATTTAAAGTTTGATAAACAGATCAGTTCTGTTGTCAAGACCAGCTTTTTCCAACTCCGTCTGCTCTCCAAAGTCAAGTCATTTCTTAGTCGTGGTGATCTGGAGAAGGCCATCCATGCCTTTGTGACCTCCAGACTTGACTATTGTAATGCTTTGTATGTTGGTATTAATCAATCCTCCATCTCCCGTTTACAGCTTGTACAGAACTCTGCCGCGCGCTTTTTGACCAACACACGAAAATATGAACACATCACTCCTGTCCTGTCCTCTCTACACTGGCTCCCAGTTCAGTTCAGGATACAGTTCAAGCTGCTGCTGTTTGTTTTCAAAGCTCTGAATGGACTTGCTCCCCTCTACATCTCAGAACTTTTGAAAGTCCATCAGCCTGGCAGAGCTTTACGATCTGCCAGTCAACACCTGCTGGAGGTGCCTCGCTCAAGGTACAAACAATGGGGAGACCGGTCATTTTCTGTTGCCGGCCCAAAAGCCTGGAACAGCCTCCCCCTTGAGCTGCGTGCCACCTCCGATCCGACTCTGTTCAAAACCAAACTGAAGACCCACTTGTTCAAAAAAGCTTTCAGTGTGTAACTTTTATTATTTTGTATTTTAGTATGTAGCATCTTTATTTCAATTGCATTTTTATTTCCACTTGTTCAAAAAAGCTTTCTGTGTGTAACTTTTATTACTTGTGTTATTTTAGTATGTAGCATTTTTTATTTCCATTGCCTTCTTTTATCGCTGTGGTTTCTTATTCTATTTTCATTGATTTATTGTTCCCGTTTATTCTTCTTTTTATCCTGTTAAGCACCTTGGTCAATGCAAGGCATTGTGGAAGGTGCTATACAAATAAAGTTTATTATTATTATTATTATTATTATTATAAATGGTGTTGGTCACGTACCGCTTCCAGTTTTTTCGTCAGAATGAATGGAAACGGTCATATCTCTGCCAAAAATTGGTCTAAAAATATGGGGGGAAAAAATCCATAAATATGTCGCTTCGCCCCACAAGTCGCAGGACATGAAAATTAGTTTAAAAAAAACGGTGACTTATAGGCCGGAAATACGGTAATGCTTTTGAAAACTTTTAATTCCTCTTTTATCTGGATGTACAGTAAATCACTTTTTTTCAGATGATTATTTCCTCTGGTATCAGATGCTGTGCAGCTGGACAGATTTTTGCTGAAACCTTTTTACTTTTGTGCATTAGTTATGTGTAACCATGGCAACAAGGTGGTTTTTAACAACCAGGAGCAGTTGATTTACATTGCAAAAGCTCAAATACCTCAACTACAGCCCCAAATCCCAAATGAGTTGAAAAGGAAGCACCGTGGACGAATTCCCGTCAACCAAGTACCTGACTGCCGAGATCCTGGAACTGGCGGGAAGCTCGTGACAACGGGAGGACCGGGATCATCCCCCGGCACCTTCAGCTCAGAGCCATATAAAGTGAGAGTTGCGACACTTCCATAGAGTGCCGTTGTAAGAATGGAATGCGGAAGTCACGTGGGTCATGGAGGGGGCGATTCGTTCCATGGCTCTGTTTAACAGGCTGACTTTGCCTGCAGTAGCGCTCCGTCGCCGCCAGAGGGCGCAGCTCCACAAGGTTTCCATAGCCGTTGTTTGGAACGAATGCCGCCTGTCGGCGACTTCAAAGAGTGTCAGAACTCTCTATATATATGGCTCTGCTTCAGCTGTCTGTCCGTGGTGACGAGGAGCTCGGCAGGCTGCTGGGTGGAGTAACCATCGCTCAGGGAGGAATTCTGCATGGCATTTGGGAAGTCCTGTTGCCCAGGAGGATCGAGAGGCCCGTCGGATCTGACAGCAAGCTGGATCCGGGTGGACGGATCAGTGTCTGTGGCCAGATTCTTCTGATTCACTGCAGGAGATCCTTCCTGCCCACAACTATCAGCATCTAACAACTCTTGAATGAAATCAGGACGATGAGCGACGACAACACTTAACTTCCCTTTGGGATTAATAAAGTATTTTTGAATTGAATTGAACTTCAACTTAAACAACTTCCACAGACGCCACCGTTTTTTAACCTATTCAGTCATTTTTGTTCATTTCCATAGGTAAACAAAATGCACAGCGAAGATGGCAGCCAATCACAAATTTTAAATTTAGGGGCACATTAACTATCAGTTTGAGAAATGTTGCTTCTTGCTTTATGAATTTATTTTTTAGACCTTAAAGTCCCTACGGATGCCATATAAGTCAGCTGCTTTTTCTTCCAGCATGGCTGTACAGTTCAAAGGTTTGATGCGTTTCAAGTGTTAGAAAATAACCAGACTCTGCTTTAAACCTTCGCCTCAACTGCTAGACTCCTCCCCAATGGAATAAGATGCCAAACTGTGTTTTTACTTTCATTTCAGCAGCCACGCACAGTCCGAGACATATTTAAAGCAGCCACTTTAAAGGGTTTACAAGTTCAGCTCAGACGTTCCTGCTCAGTTTGCTTCTAATCTCATTTCCCTTGTGTAAAAATAATCCTGGTGAGGCAGATATCCAGTTTAGGGTGATTTATTTGCTGCGTTTCGTCTGGTATTTACACACAGCAGTAAACCAGTAAAGCACAAACAAGCTTGAACAATAAGGCTCCGCCCATGTCAGGAGAGAAAAATAAAACCTCCAACTGAGCATGGCACTTTACACAGAAAAGGTGCATTCACTAGCACTGGAACAGCAACGGTGCATTCAAGAGCATAGTGACTATTAAATTCAGTAAGAAACAAGCATAACCAAACAGAACCTAGCTCAGCCAACTTTCCAACAGCTTTGTTAATAAAGGTTAATAAAGGCTGGATAAATATACAGGTGGTCCCCGACTTACGATGGAGTTCCGTTCCAACGCCTGTTCCTAACACGGATTTCGACGTAAGTCGAAATACACATACACACTGGCCGCCCCATATACACGTACATGTACGGTACTGTACAATTACCAAGCACTTCGCATATCCTAACATAGTAACCTACATAATTATCAAAAAACACATACAGTACATTTGGAGCCATAATGAAGGAAAAAAATAGTTAATTTCTTTCTGGGAGCTGGTGAATTCTTCCTCCGTCTGTTAGCATGTTAGCTCGTGCACCTCCGAGCTGTGCAGCTTCCTGCAGCTTCACGCGGTCCACAGTGTTTACAGCAACGTCTGTTAGCATGTTAGCTCGTTGCTCAGCTGTAACCTCTGCCTCGTAAACCTCCGCTCCAAAAAATAAGGTCTCCTGTATTTCCACGCACGGTCCAGAGTTAGCATATTAGCCCCTCCTGACCTCCTCTGCTCTGGTCTGCCTGAGGTCTCCTGTAAGTTTCCAGCGCGTCAAGCTCCCCCCTGTAAGTTTCGTTTCGGCGCATAAACCACATAACTCGAACAATGCTTTTCAATTGGAGGGCGTTCGTAACTGCAAAACGTCGTAACTCGAGACCGTCGTAACCCGAGGACTACCTGTACTTCATTAGAATCAGACTTTTTAAAAAGCAATCTTTCATTGTTCAGTTCAAATGTTCCAAGTTTTTATCATTGGATATTGCACCTAATAAATGTTGTTTTAGAAATTCTAACCATTCACTTTTACTTGATACTCTCCCTTTAAGTACATTTTATATGAGAAATTTCCTTTTGATTGACATTGAGACTTTAACTTTTACCAAAGTAATTTTATGGTAAGGTACTTGTACTTTCACTGAAGTATCTTGAGGTACTTTACTGGTGTTAAGAAGTGCTGCTGCAGCAATCATCATGAACATACCTGGGTAAAAAGGTGTAGTGAAGACATAAAGGAGGTTGTTACTTACGTGTTTATCTCACATCCAGGTGACATCCATCCACTGCTCCCAGCACATCTGGATCTCCCACCTCCTCAAAGAAAGCAGAGCTGTGATCACTGTTGACACCACTGGCTGCATTCAGCAGTGCACCACCATGCAGACATGTTAAAACTGGATGAGATTAGCTGCTTCCCCATGAAATGATTCAGCCTCCAGATAAGTCACAAGCTTTTTACACATCAGCTCTTTCCGAGAACTCATTTCTGTCATCCACTTTTATTAACTCTTTAAAAAAACAACACCAAAACAGAAGTAGCTGTTCCGCGTAAATTAAAATAAATTAAAAAAAACAACGTCTGCCCCGTGCCAACCTAGCTATTTTAGCTGGTTGGATACAAACCAGCTTCGGTATTCTCTTTACCCCTCGACACGTAAATTATATTTAAAAAGCAGACTGAAAACAAACCTGAGACCCTGAGTGTACCTGAACGACTCTTTCAGCCCTGCTTCATAATCTCCCGTTTTTTATTTTACTTGACTTCTTTATCCTTTTTTTCCCCTGTCACGTGACTGAATAGGATGCGCTTGCTGTGTGTTAAGCGAACAGTTTAAGTGGGCGGGGTCATCCAGAACTCCACTGCCGTCTCGACAACGCGTCAAATGTCCGGATAAGCGGTAACTTAAAACAATGCGCACCTCGTATTTTTTTGCCCTTGGAAAAATGTGTTTCCTGGAACAGCTGTCTGCTCCTACACCTTCAAGGAAAAGAAAAGAAAAAGAAGAAGTGGAGTGATGACCACTGGGTTGGAGCTATTTTTGAGGCCATGTCAGCTTATTTTTAACTGTAAAAAAAAAAAAAAAAAATTATTGTGAAGCCTGCTCTGTCTGTCACTTTCTTTTAATCAACCATTTTAGCACAAACCACAAGAGGATCTGAAATGTTCCTCTATTAAAAAAAAAACTGAAGTACAGTATAGTTTTTCAGAGTCATACAGATGAGAGAAATGATGAATATAGAGAATATCCGCAAGCCAAATAGCAAATAGGAAGCAGTATAAAAACTTGATCTTATTTAATCAGAGCAAAGCAAGCTGCAGCTACAAACCGGATTCCAAAAAAGTTGGGGCACTAAACAATTCGTGAATAAAAACTGAATGCAATGATATGGAGATGGAAAATGTCAATATTTTATTCGTAATAGAACATAGACGCCAGATCAAAAGTTTAATCTGAGTAAATGTGACATTTAAAGGAATATGTTGATTCAAAATTTCACAGTCAACAAATCCCAAAAAAGTTGGGACAAGTAGCAAGTGGCTGGAAAAAGGAAATTGGTGTTTTGCTAGTTTTGATACTTTGCATTTCACTTTGTATTTCTCTCTTATGTTTTCTGTTGTTTGTTGTTTAAGGAAATTCTATCATTGCTGTTCATCATTCTTTAGTTTGTAGCAGGTTGCTTTTGTAAATGAGCCCTCGAGGCTCAATGAGATTTACCTGTCTAAATAAAGGTTGAATGAATGAATAACGAACAGCTGGAAGACCAATTAACACTAATTAGGTCAATTGACAATATGATTGCGTATAAAAAGAGCTTCTCAGAGTGTCAGTGTCTCTCAGAAGCCAAGATGGTAAGAGCATCACCAATTCCACCATTGTTGCACAGAAAGATAGTGCAGCAATACCAGAATGGTGTTACCCAGCGTAAAATAGCAAAGACTTTTAAGTTATCATCATCAACCGTGCATAACATCATCCAAAGATTCAGAGAATCTGGAACAATTGCTGTGCGTAAGGGTCAAGGCCGTAAAACTCTACTGGATGCTCGTGATCTCCGGGCCCTTAAACGTCACTGCACCTCAAACAGGAATGCCACTGTCAAGGAAATAACAGAATGGGCTCAGGAATACTTCCAGAAAGCATCGTCAGTGAACACAATCCACCGTGCCATCTGCCGTTGCCAGCTGAAACTCTACAGTGCAAAGAGGAAGCCATTTCTAAGCAAGCTCCACAAGCTCAGACGTTTGCACTGGGCCAGGGGTCATTTAAAATGGAGTGTGGCAAAATGGAAGACTGTTCTGTGGTCAGATGAGTCACGATTTGAAGTTCTTTATGGAACACTGGGACGCCATGTCATCCGGACCAGAGAGGACAAGGATAGCCCAAGTTGTTATCAACGCTCCGTTCAGAAGCCTGCATCACTGATGGTATGGGGTTGCATGAGCGCTTGTGGCATGGGCAGCTTGCATGTCTGGAAAGGCACCATTAATGCAGAGAACTATGTTCAGGTTCTAGAACAACATATGCTCCATCTAGACGTCATCTCTTTCAGGGAAGACCCTGCATTTTTCAACAAGATAATGCCAGACCACATTCTGCAGCAATCACAACATCATGGCTACGTAGGAGAAGGATCCGGGTACTGAAATGTCCAGCCTGCAGTCCAGATCTTTCACCTATAGAGAACATTTGGCGCATCATAAAGAGGAAGGTGCAACAAAGAAGGCCCAAGACGATTGAACAGTTAGAGGCCTGTATTAGACATGAATGGGAGAGCATTCCTATTTCTAAACTTGAGAAACTGGTCTCCTCTGTCCCCAGACGTCTGTTGAGTGTTGTAAGAAGAAGGGGGGATGCCACACAGTGGTAAAAATGGACTTGTCCCAACTTTTTTGGGATTTGTTGACGCCATGAAATTTTGAAACAGCATATTTTTCCCTTAAAATGATACATTCTCTCAGTTTAAACTTTTGATCTGTGATTTGTGTTCTATTCTGAATAAAATATTAGATGTTGGCACCTCCACATTCAGTTTTTATTCACAATTTGTTTAGTGTCCCAACTTTTTTGGAATCCGATTTGTAGTTTGGTTAAAAAAAACAACAACCAAGAATCTAAAATATGAGACAAAGAAAAAAATGATACTGCCTGATTGTTTGAAACCTAGTAAGTTGTTTGATTTGATTTACATTTGTAAATTATTTTGCTTATGGGCTGCCCAGTCCCTATACAAGCTGTGCAAGAGTTTGGTTCACGGTCAGACCCTTCAAGGTGGGAGTTGGACTCAGGGCTGCACATTGTCAGATTCTGTTCATAACATTTTTTTCTTCTTCTTTCGGCTTTTTCCCTGCGTTAGGGGTCACCACAGTGATCTAGTCGCACGAAGATTTGGCAGTTGTTTTTACGCCATAACATTTATGGACATAATTTCTCGATGCAGCGAAGGGGCGGAGGGATTCCAGTTCGGCGGCCTCATGATTCCAACTCTGCTCTTTGCAGATGAGCTCATGTTGGCATCATCATGCTGTGATCCTCAGCTCTCACTGGAGCGGTTTGCAGCCAATGAAGCGGCTGGGATGGGAATAACTTCCAAATCTGAGGCCATGGTCCTCATTCAGAAAAGGGTGGATTGCTCTTTTCAGGTTGAGGTTCTGCCTCAAGTGGAGGAGTTCAAGTATCTCAGGGTTTTGTTCACAAGTGAGGGAAGAATGGAGCGTGAGATTGACAAGACGGATTGGTGCAGCGTCTGCAGTATTGCGGACTCTGTAAGGCAAAGCTATCTGTTTACCGGTCGGTCTAAGTTCCTATACCTTCACTTATGGTCACGAGCAGGGACGGCTGGTATAAGTGGGCTAGTAGGGCTAAGCCCTCCCTGGCTGGTATTTACAATAAAGTTGTTGAAATAGCAACTTAAACATAAGTACATTTTAGAAATAATGTATCACATTTTGTTAAATTTACAACAAACAGGTGTCAACCTGCCTGGGGAAAATCCCTGGGTCGTTCCAAAGTGCTAAATTATGACAGCCCGTTCCGTCACTGTCTGTCATGGTTCAGAATGATTGACAGATGTCGTGCCATGCCCCCTCGGTTTGTGGCTCATTTTGTTCAGCCCGCGGCCACAGGATTCATGCAATTCATTCATTCAACCTTTATTTAAACAGATAAGTCACATTGAGCCTCGAAGACTCATTTACAAGTGAGATCTGTTGGACAGACAATGAAAGTGGTGAAAAATGACACATTGGGTTTGGAGACAAAAAAAATTCCTAACACATTTTTGACCTCTGTTTGAAGGTCAAAAATGTGGCAATGAAAAAAAGTATTGCACACAAGCACATAGTGACGCCG
>JBBPBX010013473.1:26151-42968 GCA_038048925.1 Garcialebias charrua
CCTGGGGAGGTGCTTCAGGCATGTCTGACTGAGAGGAGACCTCGGGGAAGACCCAGGACACACTGGAGAGACTATGTCTCTCGGTTGACCTGGGAACACCTTGGGAGTCCTCCCAGAAGAGCAGGAAGAGGTGGTTGTTGAAAGAGATGTCTGGTCCTCCCTGCTCAAGCTGCTGCCCCCACAACCTGACTTCAGAACAAGCGGAAGAAAATGGATGGATGGAATTATTTTGCTGCATGAATGACAAGATGAAGGTGAAAATACAGAATAATTACGTATAAAAAGCACTGCAGTTGTCCTCTACAAAGAAGCAAATATGTACAAACCATCATGGCTCAAAATTACATAAAACAGTAAAAATCTTGAAAATAAACTACCGGTAAATCTACACACAAAAAAAAATGTAGCAGTTGTTAATCAAGGAATAGGCTTTACCAAATTAAAACTGCAATAATGTAGAGCTGTGCTCAATAAAACAATGCTGGGTGCAGTCTAAACCTTGGAGGCTCAGTAAAACTTTTGGAAAGTCCAGCCTTGGGTCTAATGATGGTATTTTGTTTTTTCCAAAGTATTACAGATCTAAGATGTGTTCACGCAGTCTTTAACTTCTCTCTTATACCCAGCCTGACAAGGTCTTGTTCCAACCTTTCTTATAGATATCTTACCTGAGTGAAAGTTGTAACTCTTAAACCATTCATAAACAACAGGTGGTATTTAATTACGTAACAAAAATAAAAAAAACTACACCATTCGGATGATTCCAGTAGCTAAAGGGCATTTTACTAACATTAATGTATTAATGTAAACTGCTTTCAGGAGGCATTGCACACATTGTTATTTATTAGTTGATTTAAAAAAGAAACGTTTTTAATTAATTGAGATAGCCGGCCATATCCTTAGAAAACTGGACTTTTATTAAATACTTGTGCATATTTTCCCATAGGGTGTTTCATTTTAGGTAGCACAGCTTTTACTACATTTTAATATTCAAACTTAGGCATTGCAGCTTTTCTTGCATTTCCAGTAATTAATTTCCCCTCCTTCACAGTATTTCATTTGAGGCGGTGCAGGTTTTCCCGCATTTACAGCAATGTCCACGTCTCGCTGTTGGATTCTGTCTGCAGAGTCGTCTGTCTCTTTACTAGAGAAAGAAAATCATAGGCAGATTTCTCTGATATTTATTTGAAGGCTGTTGGTCCAGTTGCTCTGAGTGCCTTGAGTTTTACTTTCTGTCTTTGAATCACTTTTATTTCTCACATATTAATGAATTTTCTAAATTACTCTGTAGGGCCTTTTAAAAGTCAGATTTTTTTTCTCTCTACTTTTTGCATTTGAAGAAAATACAATATTTATTTTTGTTGTTAGAAATGAGCAGATTCTCAAACATTATAAAAACAGCTGTACAAACCACTTCTGCCTGCAGTTGTGTGATGTGCTCAAGGGCAACAAGGCAGAGTTAAACATGCATTTTTTTCTGCAGACTTCACAGCAGATTGTTTCCAGTTCATGGGTTTGAACTAAAGAGATTTCTTTCTTAAAACCGCTTCTTTGCCCTTCAGGCAGCTGCTGCACCATCTCTGTAACTTTAGCCTTCATTGTGATTACTACAGCCTGCCGTGGTCTTTGTGACCCACAAGCCAGCACGAGTTTGTCAAAATATCTTCTGCAGGCACTTTATGGCCTCCAGCAGTGCCATTTTCCTATCTCATCACGATAATCCTCAAATAGCTGCAACGACTGATCACATTTACTGTTCATTTCTTCTTCAGGACCACTGCAGTCGGTTTGATTTTCTCTATTTGGCACTCGGTTCACCGAGACACAATATTGTGAGCGATTAGTCGCCAAGAACCGTTTCTTAAATCCAAAGATAGAAACTAAAACAAAGGTAGAAATCAGCATTAGACGCATACACCAATTCTGAGTGCAAAGTGTTTACTTCCCACAAGTTATTTCCAGAAAGTCTGAGCACACAACAAAACATCACTGAGCTTTCCAGTCCAGTCGTGGCTCTAGTCGTGATTTGAATCTGTGTCCGCTGAGAAGAAAGAGGTGGCGACTACACGGTTCAAATCTGAGCCTGGTGAGCCTGGTCTTTCTGTTTTCACCTGCAAACACATTATTCTCCAGCACTGCCTAGCAGTGTGTGCTTGGAGTTTGATCCTTTTCATCAGCTAAATAATGAAGATTAGTGTTGACTATAAATTTTGGAATCAATTTGCTTCTTCTTTTGCAGCCAATTATAAACGTGTCCAAAATTTTTTTTTTGGGGGGGGGTTTGCAAGATTAACCTGATGAACTTTACACAAGTAAACCAGAAAGACATCTCATATTCAGTGGGTTGCAAATGTATTTATCTCTCTTGGTAATCGTTATTGTTTCCTTAGAACCTGTATTTGAATTGAAATTTTAATAGCAACAATTCTCCAAAAATACGTAGGAATAATCAAATGAAGGGGGGGGGGGGGATGCTTTGAATCATTTAAAATTATGTAAATAAAGTGTGAATGTGTATGTTTTAAGTCACGTCCTTTGACGACCCAACCTTTACCTTCAGAAGCCACATAAATAGGTTAAATAAGCGAAACCTGTGAGTAATAAGTGTTAAATGACCTAACTCTGTTTTAACAACTGCAAGAATCAACACCTCTAAGTAATAAGATATACCATTAGCAGTTAAGAGACAGCATGAAGACCAAGAAATTCCACACAGCTTGGAGATACAGGTTGATTTTATAAAAAAAAAAAACATCCTAAATCCTGAACATCGCACAGAGCTCCAGTAAATCCATTAATAGGAAATAGAAAGATTGCGTCACCAGTCAACCTGTCATCCAAAATTCACGGAAAGGATGAGGAGGACGTTCATCAGAGAAATATCCAGGGAACCAAAGATAAACCTGATGAAGCAGAGTATGGCTTTTGCAGAGATGGGAGGATCTGTTCATAGGGCCACTACGAGCTGCAAAGAGATGAACTCCATGAAGAGTGACCAGGAAAACCAACTTGTTGATTTTTGAACCTGACAGGAGGTTTACCTTTCAGGAGGACAATAACCCTAAACACGCTGCTGAGGCAACACGCCACTGGTAGGCCAGTTAAGACGTGATGGTCTAGTCAAGCCCAGACCTCAATCAAACATTATTTCTGGTGTGATGTAAAGATTTCTGGGCACAAGTAGCACTCCAGAAGGTTCGGTGGTTAAATTGATCACAATTATAGAGACGTACCTGAAGAGACATGCTGCAGTAACTGCTGCAAAAGGTGGCAACACAAAACATTAGGTTTTCAGGGTTAATTAAATTTAGGCGGTAAGGAAACAAAATGGAAAGAATGCCAAGAGGAATGAATACTTTTGCAAGGTACTATGCTTTAGAAAGCAGAGCACCTGGCACATTGAACACACCAATAGACAGCTTCTTCTCAGAAATGCATAGAAAAACACGTGAAAGCAGGACAAAGTAAAGTCAGCCATGCGTTCATTCAACCTCACGTCTCCCTTCTGATAAAGCACAATAAGTATTTGGTTTACTCCACTTTTCTTCTCCATCTTACTTTTTTCGAAAACATTGTTCACCATCCAGTAAAGTGTCTTGCAGCGGTAATTGTTTTAACCGTACAAACATGTTTCTGTATACATGTGTATATAAAGAACTGTTCCTACTTTGTCCTGCTAAAATAGTACTTTTAGAGGAATGTCACTGTTATTCAAAAATCTCTGACATCCGACATATTATCAAAAATATCCTCTTTTTAAATGTTAAAGTCTCCGTAGAAAAATGCCTGAAATATATAGATATCAAACATGTACATGTACAGTTGTATACAAATAAAATTTGATGCAAATTATTACTTCTTCAATAACTCTTTAAAGCTATAACTATGCCACACTGTACTGATTCTGTGAGATATGTTTCAACGAATGGCACAAGAGTTGAACAATAAGATGATCAATGAACATCTGGACACAGATCAGTGACCACATCATCATTCATTTCATAAACATTGGTCTCGTCAAAAGCAGTCTGCGGTGGTGATATGGCACATACTGACATAATATTATTTTCTCCTTATCTGCAGTCCAGCAGAGCAGCATTTGCTTTGCTCACAGGCAGACCTATAGAGCTATCCACACACAATTACAATTCTTAAAAGGCATATTCCATCGGTTGAGTGGAGCTATTGATTTCCATCTGAGTATGCACAGACCAAAAGTCTATAAAGACATCAATCAAATACTGGCTGACATCATTTCACCCCATCTGGTGCCGCTTCGTTTAAACCCACCTCGTTACTTTTGATAATTGAGTTTCAGCTGTATTCCAATCATTAATTCAGCCATTTATAAAAACAAACATATGCTGGTGAAGATTCTCAGTCGTCCAGGACATGATGAAATCAAAAAACAAACATATCACCACTGCAACATCACAGTCTTCTGTTATCTCTGATATGCGGTGACTGCCCTTCTTTTGACTGTTTGATAGTGACTCGCATGCCGTACGAGACTTGCACATCTGTGCCTGAAGGTTGTTTAGTGCTCAGTAGTATTGTCTCCTGTTGTTTGAAAGCCATTAGCACTTTCAGTAAAAAAAAAAGGCTGATGTTTTGGCTCAGCTCTGGCTCCTCAGACCCAACCAGGGTCGATTAGCGTACGGCGCAAAAGCTTCCTTCCTCTTGAAGCTCAAGAATCTCAGTGGACCCTGCAGACGAGAAAAAAGGAAATACGTTAATGTGAATATCTGACTACAGAGATACAGAGAGTGCCACTTGCCAGTCACAGCTCCAACTTCAGTAGAGAAAAATGAAAGGTATCATCACCCAGACACAACAAGCACCTAGCAACACATAGGCAAGTGTTTAAAAGTGAACAGGGCTAAACTGTCTGACATTTTTCTCTGTTAAGTTAAAAATGCATTCTTTGTTGAAACCTCAACTGTCTTCACCTTGTGTCGAGTTGTTGTGAGAGCTGCCTTTCTTTAACAGCTTCTTAACTAACTACAGTGGTAAGTCAGTGAGAAGAGGACCCCATCTGGACTTTCTTTGCTCTTACAGATTTGATCCGGTTGTTGAGACATTGTTTACCTCTCCAGAACACGAAGCAGCTGATGCCCCAGCATTTTAGCAGCTTTCAAAGGGGTGTGAAAAGCTCAAATTAGGTGAGCTTCACTAGCAAATCTTTCTAAATTTCACTGAACCATCATGGCCTTTGATTTTGTCTTGCACACATGGCTGCGTGAGTGCGCAATTACTGTCTTTTTGTGCTGATTCACCTTCAAACACATACTGTACATATGTATCCTTTGACGTTATGCACATTCGTTTCAGAAACATGCCCACTCTCATTCCCACATCATGACTTTATCTGAGTCATGATGGAGAAAGAAGCACCAAGACCAGCCAGCATTCATTCCTAGCATGCACCAGATTTGAGTGTGAAGGAGCCTGGTGTTTGTTTAGTCGTCTATCCTGTGCTCTAACCTTAGACACAGTCTCTCTTGTTACAGATGCAAGCCCCCTGGCATGATATGCCAAAACTATTTGTTTTCATGCTTCCTCATAAAGATTTTATTTTCAGTAATTATAATGAAATGTAGCTTATTGAGGCAAACAAAAATCAAAGTAAACGGCGCATGCAGAACAAGAATGAGCAAATACACAACTGTGTCTCTCAGCAGACGATCGCCACCAGCAATCAGACTGAGAAACAACTGCTAATTAATATTCCCTGGCAAAATGTGTGTGTCTCTCTCTATCTACCTCCCTTATTACTGAGTTTTATTACTCGCCGTGTGCTTGCCAAGTTAGAAAATCTGATGAAGACAATACGGAGAGTTGAAACATAACCACACATTTTACAAGTGCACATTTACCAATGTTACTGCAGCAATCAGTCATTCTGATCAGATTGGGAGGTAGTAAGGAAGAAAGCAGCACGTTAATTCCTGATAAAATACCTTGGTCAAGTAAAATCTGTAAACAGGTAAGCTTTTAAATATATATATTTTAGTGTATGCTTAACCACCAAAAAGTATTGTCATTCATATGACTTGTTTTATGGTTTTAAGACCAGGCTGATGAGGCTGCTAAGGCTCTGAATAGAAAAGTAATTAACATTTCCTAATCAAACATACAGTGTCAAACTGCTGCTAGTGGCGTTTGCTGTACAAAGTGATATATTTTTTTAATAATAGCAACCTCACCCACTCGTATATTGAGATGCATGTGCACAAAGAGATCGTTCTGCATACAGATGTTGCTGAGTGGGTGTGAAGCCTCAGCCAAGGAGAAGGGAATAAAGAAGGAAACAGTGCGAGCAAGCAAAGATGCAGAGAGATAGAGCTGGGATGCGAATTAGAGCAGTGAGCTGTAGGGAGTGGGTCAACGCGGTTGACTCAGTCCTGACTCATGACGGAGGCGGTAAAGATCCACCTCCTCCCTGCCCATTACAACTTTATCCTCACGCTTGGAGCGTTGGAGCTCCGCTAGCCTTTAGAAACACAGTGAAACCCTCCTACAGCCATGGTCAGAGGAGCAGAGGTATTTAGTTTAACATGAACAATTGTACTGTAAGTCATGGAGGTATATACCGATGACTGACGATTCCAAATATGTTTTCAATAAGAGCAAATGTTTGAACTGTTTAAGTCACGGCTAATAAAAATCAAAGACATTGCATGCCTTGAAGGAGTACTGTACATACTGTTTGGTCTGTTTCATGCCAGCATTTTAGACCAAGATTGTCTGATGTTGTGAAATGATGGAGTTGTAATCATTTTGGTCAAACCTCAAAAATAATGCTATTCACAATCTTATTTAGTATGGCAGTATATCCTGCTTAAAGTAGGTGTATAAAACATTTTTAGCACAATATCCGTAAAAATGACATTATAGCCATTTTTGTGTTGGCTAATGTTGATTAGATGCAGTGGCCTTCATGAACTGGATCTATTCCGAAAGGTTATCAGCTGTAAAGGTACACTCATTGAATACTTTCTGTGAGTTTCAAAATTTGTCCAGTTGTTCATAATATAGTTTACTAAAGAAAAACACCACAGCCATTAGAAAAAAAACTAGGGATGCACGATATAGGATTTTTGACCGATTTCCAATATGCCGATATGTATTTTTAATATACTTTCCTTTGTCAGAAGAACATAGCCCTCTTCTTTAGACTTACTTGCTACAAAAATTGTGTAGCAGTTGTAAGAGCTGGTGACACATATTCAGTAACTACCAGGAACCCTACAGTAACAGCCATATATGAAGCATATTATGCATAACACTTTAACTCATATTAAATGAAAAGTGTTAAATATTATTTATTAGCATTTGTCACCTGCGATGCTGTCTCACTTGTGGAGGCTTGTTCCAGGTTCCTAGCTGCAGTGTGGGATCCTCTGCACTCCTGTGCATGAAGGACAGCCTTTTTAAGTTTAAAGATTTTGTCTATCCGTTGTGCTGTAAGACTAATCATGCTAACAGGGCTAACACGACGTCCAAATGTCTGTGGTAAAACTCACCCAAGTGCTATCGGCTATTAGCTTCTCAATGACGTCGGAAATGACGGCTTGTAACTCGGGTAAGGCTACGTCGGAAAAACATCTCTGACTGGGGCCAACGTAACAAGTCTCATCGTAGCCCAAAAGTCTTCGGAATCCAATATCCTCAATGGAAAAAACAACTTACACTCGGCCGACGGTTTGACTTCTTCCTATTCGCCGTTATCAGATCAGGTAGGCACATGTGACGTCATCACGTTAAGCTGGTGCTGTAGGCATCCTTGTCACTGATACCATGCCGATATTATTGTGCATCCCTAAAACAACATTATCACGATCTGTGGTTTTCGTACTGTTGTGGAAGGGCTTTTGATTGTTCTTTGTTTTTCCCTCTGTGTTTGTTCTGTTTCAGTGATCCCTGTCTTTCTGTATCTACTCCTGCCCTGCCCACACACACCTGATCCATGTCTGTCTGCACAGGTGTTTGTGATTTTAATTTGTTGGTTTGGTCTTTATTCACTACAGTATTTCCTTGGTTTGGTATCTGTCTTCAGTTCGGCATTGTACACTGTTTATTGTCTGTTCACCACGAGTTCTGTTTGTAGGGTTGCTGCCATGTCAGCATTTTGTTTTGGTTCAAGAAGAATAAATTTCTGTTTGCCTTTTACTGTGAAGTCCAGCCTGATTTGTCTGCACTTTGGGTCTCAACAACCCCAAACCATGACATTATTGTCCCCATTCGTCTTTTGACGGTAGGCGATAATAACTTCTGTATGTAGGAATGGGAACATTTGGACAAACCAAAGATAAAGGTGCAGACACCTTTACATTTAAATGTTTTTGATCATACAATTACAGTTTGTGTGTGTCGATTTCCTTAGTTTAATAAATGGTGTATTAGCAGTTAGTGACGTGCCATTATAGAGAAGCGCTCAAGAACAGTGTACTGTATGCTGTATTTATGTCATTGGCTGTAATCTACTCTGTTCAGCACTAATGTGTACGTATGTGTGTGAGCTGCTGAGAGCAGACTCATTAGGATCCACTAATACAAGATTAATCTTTTTTTTTAACAGAGCAACCATCAAGAAAACTAACAACCCCCCCTCACATCACTGACTCCCTTTTTCTCTGCCTCTTTCTCTCAGTCCCACACTCTGCTGGCCCCCACTACCCCAATCCAATTTCTCGTTTTTCTCATGGATGAATATCTACTGAGCCCTAATCCACATGCCGATTTTAGGTTGGAAGTCCAGCGAGGTCATGCATTAGACCAGCGAGTGTTATTTTAAACCTGATTTTCTGTCTTAACATTTAAACCTCCCACCCGCTAAACTCTAACGTGCAATTTAAATGTAATGTTTTTAAAACCTCCCACCCCTTGAGCCCACATAAACTGCCCCCACTTGCACATCTTTGACTTGCTCCTGCTTTTCTTCTGTCTTTCTTTCTTGTCTGTGTTTATCAGAAATAAGACATGCGGCAGTAGTTCTGAGCTTTGTTAAGGCAAAACTTGGAACAAAGGTTGATACAAAGGCAGGCTGTTATCTTCTGTTGTTTAATACAGCTAATTAAGGGCATTGCTCCGAGTAAGGTGCCACTATTCTCATCTAACTCTAGGGTATGCTGCTGTCTCCCTGAGTCTGCAAAGTGGACATGTGCTTCTTTGAATGCTTATACAAACCTCACAGAAACACACACACACACACACACAGTTCCTTGGCATTCAGTTTGAAAATGATTATCTACTCGCACACATTGGGAACTCAAGCATTATTAATTATGCTTCCAAAACAGACTCCTGTCATCTGCAGAAATATTCAGATGACTCTGCAGTGGTCGGGTGGATCAGAGATGGACAAGAAGCTGAGTACAGGGAACTGGCGGACCACTTTGTTGCATGGTGTGGAAACAATCATCTCATCTTGAATGTGAACAAAACAAAGGAGATGATTGTAGAGTTCAGGAGAAACAGGGACAGGTCCAACCCTATTTCCATCATGGGAGAAGAAGTGGAGGTGGTGGAGAAGTATAAATACCTTGGGGTTCATCTGGACAACAGACTGGACTGGAAATGCAACAGTGAAGCTGTCTACAAGAAGGGACAGAGCAGACTGTACTTCTTGAGGAAGCTCAAGTCCTTCAGTGTTTGCTGCAAGATGCTCCATATCTTCTACAAGTCTGTTGTAGAGAGCGTTATCTCTTCTACCATCATCTGCTGGGGTAGCAGCACCAGAGCAAATGACTTAAAGGGGACCACACATGCAAAATTCACTTTTTAATGTTTTTTTACTAAACTTTGGGTATTTACTTCATAAAAAAACAGTCCTTGTGCCAAAAAAATGCACCCAGTGGTTTATTTACTCTAAGTAGATTTATTTGTCTGTGATTAAAAACGCTCCGTTTCACACTTCCTGCGGTTTGTGACGTCACAAACCGTAGCCAATCACCTCAAACCTGAGTCCAGCCCCTCACCTAGCAACCCCTGGTGATGCTCCACCCACTTGAGTATAAAAGATGTCACGGTTGCCTAGCGGTTTAGGAGCTGACCTGGCGGTCATTTATTCATTTATTTAGCCCATGGGGGGCTAGGGGTTTGCCCTGCTCCAGCCATGCAGCACATCTCGAGTAAAACCAGAATGTTTTATTACCTTGTTTGAATGAACTCTGTCTCGTTGAAACTGTGCACACACACTCTCGCGGTTTGGACTTGTTTCTTATATGATGAAGGACTACTGTTGCACAACTGTCAGTTTGGTTGAGCGGTTACGACACTTGAGCGCCACGCAGGAGAGCGGAGATCGCATCCTGTCAATGGCATCTTTTTTTTCCCCCCTTTTTTTTAAAGCCTTTTGTTTCGGAGAAATCGGGGTGAGACTAGATATATACATCGACATAATAATACTTTATAATTGTTATTTTTACGTTTTAGTTCAATTTTTAGTGTAATATCGCTCCCAACGCGCAGCCGGCAGAAAACTGTGCACACACACACACTTACTCGCGGGACGACAGTCTGTACCATCAAGCACCACTGATCGATATATTTTCAGATTAGCAACTTATTTATTTTAAGAATACCTTTCACTTCATCAAAATCTAATCAAAACTTCAGCGTTCTAAATGTAGGTGGTTGTGATTATTTCTTATACGATGAAAGACTGCTTTTGCATAACTACCCGGTTGGCCCAGAGGTAGTGAACCGGACTCGTAATCCGAAGGACACGGGTTCGCGTCCCGGTCGCGGCATCCCTTTTTTTTTTTTTTAAGCCTTTTGTTTTGCAGACGGCCGGCGAAGACACCATTTGCGTGCGGGAGTTGTTGGGAGCTACTGACTTTTGAGTCCGGGGGTCCGGTCAAAGGTTGCCTCATGCGGATAAATTAACTGGAGCGAGACATTCTGTGAACTTTGTGTGTGGACTGAAGCAGTGGTCGCTCCCAAAAGCGCCGCATGCAACGAGCGGAGCTACCCGCTCGGAGGAGGAAAAGCTATCATTAGCCTCGGAGCTAATGCTAAAAAAAGGAGCTGCAAATGGCAGCGCGCGCAGAGGGCTTTTGGTAAGTTATCTTAAGCTACTAGCACTAACAGTAAGTCAAATGAGTAATAAAAAAGAGCTAATTTTAAAATAACAACATATTAGAGATACTGGCTGTTACCGAGGGCGTAGTTAATGTAAATAGGTCTTTGTAGGGCGTGGCTTTCAGACCTCATTATTCATAAACCGGTCGTTTAGAACGGAAGTGAAATTTGGCAGAATTAGAAAGGGGATATTTTATTATATAAGCATTATTTTGTGTATAAAATTGACTGAAAATGGTCTGGATAGCCCACAGATAAACCACAAAAAATTATATATCCTACATTTGGTCCCCTTTAAAAAAGATCAACACGCTCATAAAAAAGGTTTGCCCAGTTCTGGGGACTCTTCTAGAACCTTTGGAGATGATTGTTCAAATAAGGATTTGTCATAAAATGAAGAACATCGTAGACAACCCTCAGCATCCTCTTCATCAGACTATCACACAACAACAGAGTTTTCAGTCAAAGACTTCTTCAGATCCGTTGTAGGACAGACCGCTACAAGAGATCCTTCCTGCCCACAGCCATCAGCATCTAGAACAACTCTTGAATGATACCTGGATGAGTTACAACAACATTTAATTTCCCTCTGGGATTAATAAAGTATTTTTGAATTGAATTTTTAAAAATTGAATTAATAGAAGGGGATAAAGTGGAAACTCTGAATGTAGGCTGCGATGTAACGACATAAATGCTGATTAATATTTCTTTAAAGACATATAAGTGCAGCATATTTTCAGCTTATCTTGATTCAAGGGCAGCACTGATAGGCTTACTGCTCATTTTGCTCATGTTGTTGTCACAGTGGGGTGGCATAGCATTAGCAAGGGGTGGAGGACTTTCTAAGAAATGAAAAATGAAAGTGCATGCTTTTTCTATTAGACTTTGCTGTAAAGATATTCAGCCCTCAAATCCAGAAGACTGTCATCAAACAGACCTCTCTTCCTCAGTCCACCATGGCACTCTCTTTTCATCATCTTTTTCACTCCTACATTCTCACTCATACATCAACAAAATGGGACTGGAAAATAACGAGGAAAGCATGAGTGGAAACTCACTTGCACCTAACTGTACATTTAGGCAAGTGTGTATTAAAATAAAAAAACACATCCACCTGTAGATGGTAACACACTCTTTGTATTTTTGTAAAATATAGCCATTTTACAGTATGTAGGTGTCAGTGTATGGGTAGATCTTTGAGGCTTTGCATGAGGACTGAGGAAAGCAGGATCCCAGAAAAACATAAATTAATCACAGCCTCTTCTGAGAAACAAGTTCCTGAATTTGAGATTCATCTGTACAGTTGTCAATCATCTTCCTAACATTCAGTGTACAGTATTTTTCTGTCATTTATTAATGACTGTAAGGGACACACACTTTCACAGCTTTATAGACATGTCTCCACATGACAAACAGCAACGCATCAGAGCCGCACGCGCTTGCTCTTCCTCCCTTCCCCTCTTCCTGACAAACACAATCATACATGCACAAACACTCACCGCTTCTTCCTGATCTCCGCTGTTTACGTCTCAGCGCCCGTGGCAATGCTTTTTTCCTTCATTCTGCCTGTTTTCTCCATCCTTTTTGTTTTCTACTTCCCAAGCCCCTCCTCGCTCTGTTTGGATAATCCAAAGTTCAACTGGAGTAGAAAACACTATTAATTATTCAAGAATGTTTAAGTAAAGACATAACAGGGGTGTTGGGTGTCAAACTGTGGTGGTGGTTGATTTACGCAGGATTGTTTTATGGGGCTTTAGCGAGGGTGTGTGAGGAGCCACACAAAGTGGAAGAGTGTTTGTTGTCGGTGGGAAACTGTGGCTGACCGAGAGCCCTCCGTTTTCCAACATCAGTTGATGAGGAAGAACATGAGAAGGAGGTGGGGAGGAGGATGAGCAGCAATGTACAGGACTGAGCCGTAAGTCACTCAGTTCAGCCTGTAGGTGTAGATCCGCGTCATCCACGTCATATTGGAGGTCACAGTCCGGGCAGTACCCATGGTACTGGACCTTCTCGCTGAAGCGGACTCTCTCGCGAGGCTCCCTGCTGGGGGCCTTGGGGCACTTGCTTTTTTCATGGCGAAGAAGCGGCATGGGTCTTGGCAATGTAGGAACGAGACTCGATTCAGAAATTTCGCTCTCCCCAGTAATGAAGCACGGCGTGGAGGAGAATAAATCCTTGCTTGTTTTCAGAGGGAAAACCCCACCGTTCCTTTTTAAAGACCCATTTGCCTTGGACATATTCCCCGACAGGACGAAAGTTGGATGAGGCAAATTCCTAAAGTTGTGGTCCTCTGCTCTCATCGAAGTTAGTCTTGGTGGTGGCAGGGGTGGGTGGGACTTCTTGAGTACAGTCAGGACTGAGGAAGGGTTGAAAAGGACTGGACTGAGGGGCACTTGTGTTTTAAAGATGCAGTCAGCAGGGAAAACCTTCATCTTCTCCAAGCTGGTGGTGGTGGTGGTGGAGCTTGAGCTGGAGTTCAGTGTGTCTGTCTTCGAGCTGTCTGTCAGTCCGTCCTCCTCCAGTTGCAGGTCACCAGTCAGGGTGTCAATCTCATGGACAACCTGACAACAGAGGAAGAGCAGAGGTCAGGGTTAATTATGACACAAGGCAGCATGAGAAAATGAAATATCGCAAACGATGTTTGAAAAACGAAATACAGGGGGTCCCCGACTTACGAGCGCTCTTACTTACGAGGTTCCGGACTTACGAGCTCACTAACGAACAGTAAATTTGTAAAGAACATACAGAAAATACAGCACTTTTATGTGTTTTTAGATGAAAGTGTGTTAGCTAACCATTTGGAAACAAGTTTCTGAGCATGTTTATGAACTAGTATGAACGTTTGTGATGAAAAACGAGTGTTCGTAGTAGCGCTAGCATAAATTTTCCGACTTACGACCGAAAATCCGGACTTACGAGCGACACGTGTTTCGGGTTCCGACATACGAGATTTCGTGTTACGAGAACCTCGCAGAACGGAACTCGCTCGTAAATCGGGGACCCCCTGTACCCGTATTTAATAAGCAGCTGCTACATGTGCAGGAAGAAAACAAGCAGGAATGTGCAAAGCATCATGAAACAATTATTTTATTTTCAGGAACGGCTGTTTTTATGCTTTTTCATATAAAAAAATTAAATGACACATTCCTGATTACCACTATTCCAGATTTATAAAAATAAAACATATTTTAACTACATTAATGTAAAAGAATTACGGTACATTTATACAACCCAAACCCTGGAAATAAAATAGGATTTTGTGTAACATGTAAATAAAAATAAACTGCAATGGTTTGCACAATTTGTGAATCCATATTTCATTCCCAATAGAACAGTAAAAATATCAACGGTTGGAACAAAACAAAATCTACAATTTCTTTCTTTTTTTTTTTTTATGGTAGCAACACATCTAAACAAATGTTGGAGCAGGGGCAAATTATTCACTGTGAAGCATCCTCGCTTCTTTTAACAACTTTATGTAAATATCTAGAAAGGAGAGCAGCTGCTGCAGTTTTTGGAGGGGAACTTTGTCCCATTCTTGTCTGATGTAGAAATCCAGCTGTTCAACAACTAGAATCAGCTGTCCTTGGTTTGGTTGACTTGCTGTGGCAACCCTGAAGAGGGAAAAACTGAAAGAAAAGAAGATTTGGATTTTATGCTTTGGATGGGAGAAAGAAAAATAATATTGTTCTAAAACCTGTATAAAGTTTTCTGCACTGATGGTGCAATTCTAGATAAAAGCAGCCCATGCCATAGGCACTAAATAACCATCAGAGGCAGTTCTTTGAACTGTAGGGTGAAAACAGGTTGGATAGTCTGTCTCCTCTTTAATACAGAGGACATGACTAGTTTTCTAAATGAGCTTCAGATTTTTATTATCTGACCACAAAACTGTTTTTGCTGTGTCTCAGTCCATTTTAAATGAGCTTTGGCCTACAGAAATGACAGCATGTCTTGATGGTTTTCACAGTTGGCTTCTTGTTTGCATGATAGAGATTTAACCAGCATTCATAGATGGCACAGCAAACCGTATTCACAGACAGTGATTTGTGGAAGTGTTCCTGAATCCGTGAATCAGACCTGTTTTTAATGCAGGTCTGCCTGAGGTCACAAAAATCACGGGCATCCAATGTTGGCTTTCAGTTTTGTTCTTGATCGCAGAGATAATTCATTTTCATGTAATCTTTTGATATTATGATGAACTGTAGATGATGGGATATCCAAAATATTCCCCATTTTCTGTTGAGGACCATTATTCTGAAATTGTTTCACTTATTTATGACAGTTTCTGAAAACTGGTGAACCCCTGTCCGTCTACTTCTGAGAGATTTGGCCACTAAAATGCTTTTTTCAAAGTCAAAGTTAACTTTATTGTCAGAACTGCAATATGTACAGGACATACACAGGATTGAAATTGCGTTTCTCTCAGTCCCTCGGTGCAACAGTAACCATCTAAACACTAAAACATTTAATAAACATAAGCATAAAATAGTAAAAGTGTAACACTGTCCTGAGTTTTTTCATAGTAGTATAAAAGTATGAAAATTTACACCAACACTGAAACACCAAACACCCAATGAACATAAGCATAAAATGAAATAATAAAAGTGTAATACTGTCCTGAGTTTTTTCATAGTAGTATAAAAAGTATAAAAAGTATATCTATAAAATAAACTGAAGGTTCTAGCATTGACATTTGCAAAGAGTGGCACAGCAGCATATGAGTTAATGTACACAGTATATGTATGAGGTAGTTGATGTTGGTATAGAGGCAAAGTGGCATATGCAGTAAGGCACATAAGGCACATTTGGCATCCTTAAATAAGGCTAGTCAGAGAATACTGTATATGTATCAGCAGTAGTGTAGATATAAAAGTAGTGTAAATGTAAACAGTAGTAATAAATGTAAACAGTAGTAATAAATGTAAACAGTATTAATAAATGTAAACAGTGAATGTAAACAGTAGTATGACTATAGGCAGTAATGTAATACAAACATTAGTGCAAATATGAGAAGTAGTGCAAACTGAATGAGCACATGACCGAGAGTTTAGTGAATAACCCGTTTGATGACACAGAGTCCAGTGTTAAAATCTTTGTGTTGTGTGGTAATGTGTGAGAAAGTTTTTTGTGTTAAGGCAGTTCAAATGGGAGGGGAGGCAGAGCAGGCAGAGTGTTTAGCATTCTGACTGCCTGATGCATTTTAATACCCAGTTTTCTAGTAATTAACCTACCAGGCAGTAATTAGAAGCAAAATGCTGCTTCTGCAGATTTTATTCATACCACTTATTTGCATAGCTTTTTTGTTGCCCTGTCTCATCTGTTTTGAAACATGTTGCTGCCATCACATTTAAAATTACCCTTCCCCCACACAGAAAATGGCACAATTTCCTAGTTTAAACATGTGACATATTTAATTTGTTCTAATGCAAACAAAATATGGATTTATGAGATTACCAAATCATTTCATTTTGTTTTATTTATATTTTACAAAACATCCCAACTTCTTTGGAATTGTGGTTGTACAATTTATAAATCACGACTAAATTCTGACATAATACTGTATACTGCAACAATCACATCCACCATCACTAATTTAACATCTTCAAATCTTGTAAAGGCAAAGCACATAAAAATCATTCTTACATAAAACCAGTGCTTCAGAAATAGGAAAAACAAACACATTTTCTACTGAAAAACTGGCACACAGAAAGATTTACTCTGCCACTTAGCCT
>JBBPBX010013474.1:4038-41214 GCA_038048925.1 Garcialebias charrua
ATTCGACAATAATTAGCAATTATTGTCAAATTTAAGAGGAAATGTTTGTTAATTTGTTTTGCGTATAGTACCAGTACCTTTTTCAACTACTGGTTGGTAGTATACGACTGAACTGAAGGATGGATAGTGAGGGAGCGAGCAGCGTGTCTCTAAGAAAAATGGGGGGGGGGGCCTTGACGTGACATGGGCTGTCTCTTAGGTTCTCAAAATGGCAGATGCTCAGTGTGATTTGAGCTTTTTAGCATAGCATTTTACACATAAAAGCTTTTAATTTAAAATAAAAATCAGTAAACAAGTTCTCAGCTTCTTTTTGTAGAGAAAATCAACTTTTTAAATGAAGGCACTGGTTTCAACCGTGAATTTTGGAGCTTCAACAAGACACAGAGGTTTTTTCTCCCCCGAGATCGGCCTGTTAGCTTAACTCGTAGCTTAGCTTCTCAGCTTAGCAGCTTTTAATGATCCAAAAAGGTGATTTTGGACAGTTAAAATGGATTTTAAAGAGAAAAGAGAAAGGGAGGGGTCATTGAAGCACACCAGAGTTGAGCCTTTTGTCATCCAGTGTCTTCAGAACGAGACATGAAGAAACGATAAAGCCAAAAAATGAAAAGGAGGTTCATAATTTTCATTTATCATGCGAATCATTGATTTGTTTATTGCGACAGGCCTACTAATAAAAACAGTATTGTTTCCAGTTTATTCCCAACTGTTTGACAGTTCGTAAACATTGTGAGGCTTCACGCAGATTGACTAGGATCGAGTATGAGTCAGCTCTTCCCTCCTTCCATTTGTGACTTTTAAACAGTTCATTAGTGCATGCTTGAAAACCTGCAGGAGCCCACACTATCTAGAGAAGACCCACACTGACCAAGCTTTCATCTGCGGGGGCGTACACCAAGCAAAGAATGCAAGGTTCATTACCCCAGACTGTCCAAATGAGAACTAAAAGTACCGGTACACTAATGTCATTAAATAGAAGAGAACACAAAATGTCTATAAAAAGTCTATGCAACAAGGTGTTAATGGTCTAACAGCATAGCAACCTGGAGTGATCTTAATTAAACACGTTCTATCCCAAAGCAACTGAACTCGCAAAATGAAACAAAACAAAATATATATATATATATATATATAAATAAAAAATAAAACAGGAGTTTACACCCGGCATAAAGATTTACACTGGATCACTGGGTATAAAAAATAGCACATATTTCAAAGAACAAAGGGGAAAAAAAGACTGACTTGTAAAACTAAAACTATGCCAGAATGGGCATCATCTGGTACTACAGGAAGTCAAATAAATATTTTCTTCATGCCAAAGGAGTTGTCAACACAGCCAGCTTAACAAGAACTACAAAGTGACCAGTCTGTGTAACAAAGAACGTAAGTTTGGTCATTTTAAACTTAAACTATATATACTGGTTTATATAAAAAAATAAACGTACAATTCCTAATTAATGTTATTCTTTTCTGAGGACAAGAAATAATTTTGGTGATGCAGACTGTATAAACTGATACAAGCCAACCCTTGAACAAGTGGAAAACAAACTAAACCCAACAGAAACGTTCAAACCAGCACAATCACACAAAGATAAGTCTGGATTTCATTTCGTTTAGAAAGTCAAGAGGACTTAAAAAAATTATATATTTTTTTTTTAAATCATAGATTACCCATGATTTCCATTTCTATGTAATGCTTCAGTGAAGCACCCCCACATTGTGGCTGATTGGGGGATCATTGCTAATCCTGATACTGAGAATTAGAACATGCACTCATGCAGCTTGAAACATGAAAACCTCCCATTTAAGTTCTGGGAGTATTTAGATTTTAATAGCACTATCTGCATGAAATAAGCAGAGAGCTGGTATAAATAACAGAACCACCTGGAAATTAAGATGTGCTGTGCACCTGTTACACAAGCTCTATAAAAATGGTCCAATAGGTAATATCTGCAAAACTCCAGGCTCACTTACCAGCCTCTGATCTTGTACGCCTCGGGGATATCAGGGTTGATCATCACGGTGCTGCTGAAGGACGCAGAAAGTGACCGGCCTCCAAAGTCGGAGAGCTTTGCACCCTTAACAGCAACAATAGGTTGTCCAGCGCCATCAAACTTTTCTGCCTGCACCCAACAACAACAACAACAAAAAAAGCCATTACAACTGTTACGATTAATCTTTTTAACATTTTAAAATTTCAGATTTATGATCAACATCAAATCGCTTCATCACACATTACCACTGAACACACAGTACACTTCAGACTGATTAAAGAAGACGCTTCTGTTTTGTTTTTTTGAGCTAACAATGACATATTCTTAAATACTTTTTATTACAATAATCTGCAAATATTAGAGGAGAAACAAGAATAGACGGGGAAGAGTGTGTGATAGAGATGGTGAGGGGCATAACGACTTCACACAAAAAGGAAAATATTAAAACACTTGCAGTGTGGCATTGCCTTTGTCCTTTAACCAACTACACATCTTGTGTTTTTTTTAATCTTACAGAATATGGACTTCTTGTCAAAATTTTTTAAACAAGGTGATTCTTGTTAAGAGAGAAAAAAGACTAAACTCAATACAGATAAATTTAAGTTGTCTACAGTATTTACTTTATAAATAAGTTCAAATTTATCTGCTTCTACTAAACAAAACATTGTTCACTTTATTGGAATAATAATAATAATAATAAATTCAATTTATACCGCACTTTTCATTAATAAAAATCTCAAAGTGCTACAACAATAAAACAAGTGATAAAATCAAGTAAAATCAATAATAATATCAACTAAGATTAAAGACAGAATCATGTGGAGGCAGAATAGGCCTGCTTAAAAAATAAATAAATAAAACAAGTGATAAAATCAAGTAAAATCAATAATAATATCAACCAAGATCAAAGATAAAATCATGTGGAGGCAGAATAGGCTTGCTTAAAAAGAAAAGTCTTTAAGCCGTTTTTGAAGTCAACCAGTGACTGTGGAGCTCTCAGGTAGTCAGGGAGGGAGTTCCATAGGCGGGGGGCAGCCACACAGAATGCCCGGTCTCCCATGGTCCTTAACTTGGTTCGTGGAATGTGAAGTAGATTACTGTTCTGTGATCGTAGAGACCGGGTGGATGAATATGGTGCAAGAATGTCCTTTAGATAGTCAGGTGAAGTTCCGTGTAAGCATTGGTGTGTAATGAGAGCAGTTTTGTACTGAATTCTGTAGGTGACAGGAAGCCAATGGAGGTTATGGAGAATGGGTGTAATATGTTCAAATTTACGAGCTCTCAATAAAATCCTTGCTGCACTGTTTTGAATATATTGAAGCTTCTGAAGATTTTTGCCAGGGATTCCAATAAACAGGGAGTTGCAGTAGTCGAGCCTGGAGGAGACAAAGGCATGGACGAGTTTCTCAGCATCAGGAAAAAGTCAGAGATGGGCGAAGTCTGGAGATGTTTCGAAGATGGAAGAAGCAGGTTTTAAACAGATGCTTAATGTGATTTTCAAATGTAAGATGAGAGTCCATTTTTATTCCAAGATTTGTAACAGAGGTGGAGAGGGGGATGTCTTGACCAGAGAAGGAGATTGTTGTTAAAGTTGATGTTTGTATCTGGTGAGGGGTGCCAATCAGTATGGCCTCAGTCTTGGAGCAGTTTAATTGAAGAAAGTTCTGATTCATCCATGCCTTTATTTCCTCCAGGCAGGTAGAGAGTGCAGTGAGTGAAGATGGAGATGGGGATGATGAGGATGGGGATGATGGGGATTAGGAATGACCTAAACCTGCTTAAAGCAACCCTTTGAATTAAGTTTTCCACAAAACTTCTCAGTTCCTAAAATGTTCCGCTTTTATACTGAAAAACCTAAGTTAAACTAACAATCACGATGATGATAATACTGTAATAAAAAGTGTATGATGATCTATAACCGTCAGAATAAACACTATTACTCTCACATTCTAAGCCTTGTACTGACTTCAAAAATCTGACCCTCAAAGCTGTGCTCCATTACACAGTTAAGTCTTTGCTCACCTCCTCTCCCCACAGTGTGACTGCCACCATCTTCCCAGACATGTCCATCAGACTTAGTGTTCTCTTAGAAACTTCACGGTTCGTCTTTAATGTGAGGCGGGTCACCTCGTCCACACTCTTGCACACTCCGATCACATCTGTAATCCAGAACAAATCAGCGTTACACAAATCAGTTAAAACTAAAGCTCAACTCATATCGGAAGGGCCCAATATTTTAAGACGGTAGTCATTTAGGGACCTATCTGCATCGGTGATAATTTTCCCATTATGCGCATATATAAGCACTTCTAATTTTCACCCCTAAAACGCTGGAAAGTGGGAACCAGATGTGTCCTTACTTGCATACAGTGTAACTGCACAATGTATCCAGCAGAGGGCGAATGCAGACTAATTTCAAGTTATGGCCTTTCACTTTAAGTTTCACTTTCAGCACAGCCGAAGCAGCGAGCAATACTGTGTAGTGTATATTCCTGAACAGAGCACGGTAAGTTTATTTGAACTGATCTGTAAAATAAATCAACAATATTAAATTACTGTAGTTTCAATCCTCCAACCCGCTAGTCGTTAGCTACATGTCTCTCAAGTTCGCAAGCTAATGTTTAGATAACCAAACATAGCTAGTGCCTTATATAATTATAGCCAGAACAATAAATCTAACGTAGAAGTAAAATATTTCAGCATTAGTAAGTTAGACTATTTCAACAATGAACAGGGTGTTTCTTTGTTTAATTCATATTTT
Organism: Garcialebias charrua; assembly: GCA_038048925.1. Lineage (NCBI taxonomy): Eukaryota > Metazoa > Chordata > Actinopteri > Cyprinodontiformes > Rivulidae > Garcialebias > Garcialebias charrua. The sequence goes on from JBBPBX010013474.1 coordinate 8,791, forward strand.
TGTAGCACACGGTAACTTTATGGCGCGTAGTGGAGGATAGAAAAAGTGAACGCATGTTAGGAAGACTGTTTCAACACTTCAAGTGTAAAAACAAGTTTACAAGTAGCTGTTTACTTAAGATTCTTGGGGGTGAACAGAGATCAGAAATTTTCAGCTATTACATTAGTCCCTCACTATTTCGCAGTTTGACTTTCGCGGACTCGCTCTTTCGAGTTTATTTTTAAGTAAGATTGAGCATGACACACATTTGGCTAATTGATGGATTGGCCACAGTGTGCATTAAAAAATATATATACTTTAAATAATTTAACACCTGCTGCACCTGTGTGCAGCCCACAGCTGCAGGAGAAGCATCCTCCTGCAACATGTCAGGATCTCCGCTCTGCAGCAGAGAAGTGGGCGTGGCCGAGAGCGCTGGCAGATGGCAGAGAACAGCCGGAGTCAGAGAGAGCAGAGATCAGGACATTCTGTGCTCTTTTAGGCCCTGTACACACGTAGCCTGGTGTTTGAAAAACGAATATTTGCGCAAAAAAAAATCTCTGTCCATACATGTTCGAATATTTTAAATGTTTGTCTACATGTCCCGTTTTATTTCACCAGAGAGCGTTGTAATGAATATGCTGAACCCATAGGTGGCAGTGTAGTGCTGTCACAACCCCTTCAACTTTAGCCGCGACTTCCTGTTATTTATTTATTTTCTTTAGTTTGTGTGGACATACCGCAAGATTGGACTACTTTTAAATACCGTGTTGGAGTACAAAGTTAATAAAACGCAGGAAGATGTCGACTGGGAATCATGTCAGAGCAGGTATGTTGACATTTTAGCACTTTTTTAGAGCACTATGTGACTGTCAGCGCCGCAGCAGCTGGAGGAGGTGGAGCAGAAACCTCCGGTTCTGAAGTCCACACGCAGACGCGAACGCGGAGAGTTCTCAAATCTCCACTTTGGTCGGAGTTTTGTTATTATTCGTTTATAGTTGCATCAACCGGAGTTCACGTGTGGATCAAAGGCCAAACCGCATGATAAACTGTTCGGTTTTACTGATAAACGGCTACGTGTGTACAGGGCCTTAGAGTTTAGAAGAATTGTTTTGAATATTGCAAGAGTTTAAAACACCTTTATAGCAGGCAGGGTACAGATACCCCTGCAATAAGGGACTACAGTACTGTATTTCAGTTATTGGCATTTGTCTGCCTCTTCCAATATTGGTATCGGCGATAGCCACAATTTCTAGATTGGTCAGGCTCTAGTTAAGTCATTGTGTCTGTTAACAACCACTCAATTCTAAACTTAGTTTTGTAGCATGTATCTAAAAAATTGTCTTATACCCAGTACTGAATTTTCTAAAGGAAGTCAAATTGGGTTTGTCCAATTTGTCAAACTATCTGAGAGAACATTTGCTAAACTCAATTGGCAAAAACAAATAAAATAGAACAATCCCATGAGATTAATCTTACTTTTAGATTTACGGCGCAAATACCGTATTTGTTTTGCTTCAACCATCACTGGTAAGTACCGGTACATTCAAACCAGAGCCCTAGAGAGAGAGAGTTCCGACACTCTTTGAACTCGCCGACAAGCGGTCACGTGGTTCATGTAGCTCTCAATTGTTCCAAACAGCTCGTCGCTGTCAGTCAATTTGAGCAGCTACTGGCGCAACATGACACAAAAAAACGACTTTTCTTACTTTGTCCAGCGTTTTTCAGTAATTATTGAGCAGTAACAAACTGACATTCCTTCTACCGTTCTCCTCTTTATTTCTTATCCTGCAGCTCCACCTAGTGGCGTGAGCACTACACTATGCGTTTTTTCTTAAGCATTTTTAGACGTTTTAAACGCTTCACAAGGGCAAAAGAAAATTGTATTTTCATCAACTTACCGGAGAAAACACGTCTGAAACATCAACAATGAACTACGTTTGATGCTAGCAGCGCTGCTGTTTGGAACAGTTTAGTGGAACGAATCGCCCCATAGATATCTTATGAATCGCCCCCTCCATGACCCACGTGACTTCCGCATTCCATTCTTACAATGGGAGTCTATGGAAGTGTCGGAACTCTCTCTCTCTAGGGCTCTGATTCAAACTATTGAAACTGAAACAATAAATGTTATTTAAACAGTTTCATCAGACGCTGGTGAAGATTCTCAGTCGTCCAGGACATGATATAATCAGTGATTGATAAAGCTCCCCAGATGGGAAGCAAAACGTTTTCTGTAACAAATAAAGTCCAGTTGTTGCTTTATTGAACGCTTTTTTTTTTGAGTTTCATCAATCTGAATGTTAAAAACGTCTAAAGACTGAGTTTCGTTTTTTTTATCTTTCCCTGGAACATGTGTCATATAGGCCTGTCACGAAAAAAAATTTGCTGGGCGATTAAGTGTCTCAGAATTTATCGCGATAAACAATAATATTGTTTTAAATTTGACAATAATTAGTAATTATTGTCAATTTTAAGAAGAAATGTTGGTTAATTTCTTTTGAGTTTAGTACCTTTTTTTCCAACCACTGGATGGCAGTATAAGACTGTTTGAACCGAAGGATGGATAGTGAGCCAGCGAGCAGCGTGTCTCTAAGAAAAATGGGAGGGTGGTCCCTTGACATGACATGGGCTGTCTTTTTTTTTTTTCAGTTCTCAAAATGGCATACGCTCGTGTGGTTTGAGCTCTTCAGCATAGTATTTCGTCACAAAAAGCTTTAATTAAAAAAATAATAATAATTTTAATCAGTAAACAAGTTCTCAGCTTCTTTTTGCAGAGGAAAAACAACTTTTTAAAAATGTGGAAGTAGCTGAAAAAGCCAAATTTAGCACAAAACAGCTAAATAGTGGCTGAAATATCAGAAAAAGCTTAAACTAGCAGAAGATGGTGTAGTGGTTAGGGCGTTTGACTTGGGACCCGAAGGACGCGGGTTCGCGTCCCGGCCACTACACATCTTGGGGTGTCTATGAGTGCACACCTATTTCTCCAGCTCCCCGAGCGCCTTCTATGGCTGCTCACTGCACCGCCTGGTAGGTGGTTGGGTTAAATGCAGAGACGAATTTCGTCTGTGTATGGGAAACATACGCAGATGACAAGATTAGACAATTATTATTATTATTATTATTATAAGTTGAACGGAGCATAAACTGAAATTAGGAAATTGTATGCTGGTTAAGATTCTCAGTCGTCCAGGACATGATAAAATCAAAAAAGACGTTCAATACAGGATCAACTGGACTTTATTTGTTGCAGAAAACGTTTCGACTTCTGTCCAGAAGTCTTTTTCAATTCTGAATGAATGGAAGCTGTGAGACCGAGAAGTTTTATATGAAATTGTAATTAATTAGACTGAAAGTAGCAGAAAATGCCACAAAAAATTTGAATTTATCTGAAAACAGCTGAAATTAGGTAAAATTATTTTCAGCTAAGTAGCTAAAAAGGTAAAACAAGCTTAAATTAGCAGAAGTAGAGAGAGCACATGTTTGCCCAATTAGGCTGAAAGAAGCCGAAATTAGCCAAAATATTGGAAATTATCTGGAAAAAGCTGAAATTAGACAAAAACAGCTGAAAGGTAGCTAAAAAGGCAGAAAGAAGCTTAAATTACCAGAAGCAAGTGGTGAGAGCACATTTTTGCTGAATTAAGCTGAAAAGTTGAAATGAGTGCAAAAATTGTGGAACTAGCTGAACAAAACTAAAATTAGCATAAAAATAGCTAAATAGCACCTGCAATAGCATAAAATGCTGAAACTTGCAGAAATAAGCTGAAATTAGCAGAAAGTCGAAAGAAAACACAAAAATGTTGTAGTTACCAGAAAAATCTAAAAGGAGCACAAAACAGCTGAAAAAAGAGCTGAAATTAAGCTAAAAGTAGCTGGAAAAAAAACAGCTGACATTAGCTAAAAGTAGCTGATAAAAATTTTTGCACAAGGAAGCTGAAAGAAGCTGAACCAGAAGAAAATGTGAAAGGAGCAGTAAAAGGTTGTAAACAGATCTAAAGATTTGAAGGAAATAAAATTAGCTCAGTTCATTTTCTATGAGGGAAAAAAATGTCAAAATAGGCCAAATATTTCAAAAAGCTAAAGTTGCGCCAATACCAAAAGTCATAGCAGGATTTTCCTGAACAAACTGAACATTTTGATAAATGATTTGTTGAAATAACACTAAGATTGTGGAACGAGAAAGATGCCGAAAAACGTACGGGAAAAACAAAAGGATCACAATACTGTAGTGTGAATGCTCCATAAACATTCACTCAATTAAAAAAAGTGGAATCAAATTAAACCGAGTCATGTTACGACTGCTGTCAACTGAAGTGCATGTGTCCCATGATGCATCAGATTCTTACCAACAATGGCATCCTTGTCTCTGTTCTCCAAGTCACCAATGGAGACAAAGTCACATTGCACCACGGGAACGTCGCAGCTGTCCTCACAGGGGATGATGGTGGACTCCCCATTGAGCGTCATCTCATAGTCGTTTTTCACCGATGTGTACTGCTTGTTGGCAATTTTCAGGGACCCTTTGGAGAAGTAGTAGACCTGGTTCACACAGATGGATGAACCACATGTTAATCAGAAACCTGGGGAGCATTTCACCTAAATGCATCTTTCAAACAAGATAGGACTTCAGACAGCAGGGGAGGTGGAAGGCATCAACAAAGGCTGGCAGATGATCATAAGCTTCTTATTGTATGGGTACGGTGCTGCCAGATGACTCATTCACAGTCTCTGTGGTTTTAACTCACAAAGTGCTGGCAGCTGTTGATGGAACAGCGTGCCGCCAAATCTGTCTTCAACCGCAAAGTGAAAGGCAGTTTTGGCGGATGGCTTCGACACACTGAATCATTATCTGGAAGAAGAAGCTCACCTTGCCAGCTTCAATCAAAGAATAAAACTTGTCCACTTCTTGGTTGAAGCCAGTAACGCGGATTTCACCCTGCAAGAACGTTTTTAATGATAATTGTTAAAAACAAAAAAGACAAAATTGTATAAAAATTTTAACACAAGAGTAACACAGCTAAAAAATTAAAGGAACTATAATATTACTTACACTCTCATCTACGATCTCCATGGAGAAGAGTTTGCCATCACCCCGAGAGTTGCTCCATGTACGAATGCTGCTCTTGTTGGTTACACGAGCACGGACTGTCCACCTGTTAACGAGATTTTAAACAAACTTGCCATTTATGGAAGCTCTCGTAGGCCAGTGAGTTACAGTTTAAATGTCCATGATTTAGTCATTTATTCACCAACTCAAGCTGTTAATCTGTCTCTAGGTGGTCTTTAGGAATGTATAAGACGATCCTAAACCTGCATCATTAACTGAGCTCCTCTGCATATGGCTTTAGAAAGACACTGAGATAACTAATTAAGAGTAAAACGCACAGTAAGAGTGGTGACTGTATACTGGCTGGTGTCGACATAATGTAGTCTTTAATAATGTTATCAGAAATAACAGTGTTTGGTGAATAATCGTGATCTACAGCTTTCGCTGGAGCGGTTTGCAGCTGAATGCGATGCGGCCGGGATGAGGATCAGTTCCTCCAAATCCGAGGCCATGGTCTTGAGCCGGAAAAGGGTAGCGTGCCCTCTCCGGGTCGGGGAGGAGGTCCTGCCCCAAGTGGAGGAGTTTAAGTATCTCGGGATCTTGTTCACGAATGAGGGAAAACTGGAGCGTGAGATCGATAGGCGGATAGGTGCAGCGTCCGCAGTGAAGCGGGCGCTGTACCGGTCTGTCGTGGTGAAGAGAGAGCTGAGTCAAAAGGCAAAGCTCTCAATTTACCGATCGATCTACGTTCCCACCCTCATCTATGGTCATGAGCTTTGGGTTATGACCGAAAGAACAAGATCTCGGATACAAGCGGCTGAAATGAGTTTTCTCCGCAGGGTGGCTGGACTCTCCCTTAGAGATAGGGTGAGAAGCTCAGTCATCCGGGAGGGACTCGGAGTAGAGCCGCTGCTTCTCCACATCGAGAGGAGCCAGTTGAGGTGGCTCGGGCATCTGGTTAGGATGCCTCCTGGACGCCTCCCTGGTGAGGTGTTCCGGGCATGTCCCACCGGGAGGAGACCCAGAGGAAGACCCAGGATACGCTGGAGGGACTATGTTTCTCGGCTGGCCTGGGAACGCCTTGGGATTCCCCCAGAGGAGCTGCTCCAAGTGGCTGGGGAGAGGGAAGTCTGGGCCTCCCTACTTAGGCTGCTACCCCCGCGACCCGACCCCGGATAAGCGGAAGAAAATGGATGGATGGATGGATGGATGGATGGTGAATAATCTTTCTAAAATAAAAAAAAAAGGACAAACAGCCTTTGATAGTAACAAACCACCTACATAGTATTAGCGTGATTAGATACGGATTTCTTTTTAGACCTGAACCTTGTAAAATATATTGAGCCAACTGTTTGTTGCATATAACAAATATAGTCATTACACAGAGGCTGACTGACGTGCAGTGTGGGGGTAAATACCAACAAAGAAAAAATATAAATAAAAGTGAAATGATGAACTTTATAGAGTTGGAAGTCAAATAAATGGGACTTATTTTAAATGTTGTTTTTATTTCTCAAGACTTTATTTAGAAATCTGGCATTATCCACATGCTTTATCCATTTAGTCACAAAACTGACATTTGTCCATCTATCTCTATAGGATGGGGGAAGATTATGTAAAGGTCATGGATGTTTCAATTACTGATGTCAAATTAATGTAGATCCATGTGTGTAAAGTTTTTTTTGTCCACGCAGAGTCTGATAACTGATAACTAATAAACTCTGACGCCTTCAAGAACTTTGAGCTGTGAAGCAGAGGTCGTCTTGACCTCCCTCTGTCCGATAACTGGTATTTAAGCTTTTGCTGACTCCTCTGTGGGCAGACCTTGGAGATTATGGAGCGATGTGGAACAACTTGTATGCTAGATTAAATCTGGGTTGACAAAATCTTGTTGTCCTCTTTGTGGCTATTTATTTAATGAGTTATGATAGGATAATTAAATTGTCCAACACGATATTCTTTTTTTTTTTTTACTTGGCACAACCAAAGTTAACTCATTAAAACGGGGAACTCCCTGGTCTTGGTCTCGTCTTTGTGTCTCTCAGGTAATAACTTAAAATAATCTAAAGAAACAGATAATTCTCTGTGTCGTCAGCCATTGTAGCAATGCTCCGTTTACACTTCCTGTTACTGCACATATGAATATTCCAACAACTGTTTATTTCAGCAGCACAAATTTATTTTAGTTTTTTTTTGTGTGTTATTAAAGGAGCTGTATGTAACTTTTCTAACAATATATTTTTAACATATTTCTTCACTCTGTCACTACCTCCTGACATACTGATTTTAGACAAGTAATCTCTGAAAAAAACTATTGTCCCCTTGCTTCTCTAAAAGCATTTCTAAAAAGCCACAGTGACCCGCCGTTAACCAGCCAATAAAAACAGAGTTTGTAACCAGCCAATAAAAACAGAGCTTGAATTTGAATCAGCCAATAAAAACAGAGCTTGAATTTGAATTTCAGCAGAGCAAGGGTAACAGAGCCATATATGGCTCTGAGGGGGAGGGACCAGAAACGTGTCTCTGTTCAAAATTTTCCTAAGTTCCAGCGTGTTCCAGAAATTACATACTGAACCTTTAATGTGATCTTTCCAATAAAGCATTCAAGTTCATTAAGAATATTTGATGTACAGAAATAACTGGATACTGGAAACAAGTAAGGTCAACGTTGTCTACAATTTTGGGTTATACAATTCCAAATACATGTCTAGTAATGTACTTGGGGAATATAATGGATGTAGGAGGAAAGAAGATATTGGGTTATACAATTCCAAATGCATGTCTAGTAATGTACTTGGGGGAATATAATGGATGTAGGAGGAAAGAAGATATTGGGTTATACAATTCCAAATACATGTCTAGTAATGTACTTGGGGGAATATAATGGATGTAGGAGGAAAGAAGATATTGGGTTATACAATTCCAAATACATGTCTAGTAATGTACTTGGGGAATATAATGGATGTAGGAGGAAAGAAGATATTGGGTTATACAATTCCAAATGCATGTCTAGTAATGTACTTGGGGGAATATAATGGATGTAGGAGGAAAGAAGATGTTTTTGACAAAGGTAATCCTGGCTGCTAGTAAAAAGGCAATAACAAAAAGATGGTTGAAGCCAGATCCACCTAACCAAGAAGATTGGATGAGGATTGTGGAGGAAATTTCAATAATGGAAAAAAATCACAAATAATCTTAGATTGAAAGGACTTAAATATGATAAACAATGGGAAAAATGGACCCAATTTCGATGTGGCACACACAACAATGTAAATACAGCTGATTGATGAATGAATGCTTGTAAAATTATGTTAGAAAAAAATCCAGATTGTTGTTGTTTTGTTTTGTTTTGGTTTTGTTTTTGATTTCTTTTATTTTCACTCTGGTTTGATTTGTACATGTATTTAGTTGATTTTGCAAAAAAATAATAAACATTTAAGTTAAAAAAAAAAAGAATATTTGATGTCACAGGCAGTTTAAAGCTTCTGGTAACAGAAGGAAGTTTCATGAACAGATGGTTACAATAAAAAATTTAAAATAAAACATTAAAATATTGGCATTTTTTTGTCATGTTTGCAATAAAAGTACAGGTAGTCCCCGATTTACGAGCGAGATCCGTTACAACGAGGCGCTCGTAAACCGGAAATCTCGTAATTTGGAACGGTTGCCATGTCTCTCGTAAGTCCGAAATTTCGCTCGTAAATTGGAACGGTTTCGCTAGCGCGACTAAAAACACTCTATTTTCATCCAAAAACTGCTTATGAGTGCATAAAAATGATCGGAAACGTGTGTCCATATGCTTAGCTAACTAACTGTGGTGAAAAAACACATGAAAACTCAGTATTTTTTGCGTTTTTTCCAAAAATTCGCCAGCTCGTAAGTCTGGAACCTCGTAGATCAGAGCGCTCGTAATTCAGGGACTACCTGTATAGTATTTTACTGTTACCGTTTAAAAACTGAGGAGTTGTGCATACTCACTTGGACTGGTAGGGGTTGAGGCTGGCAATAGGCACAACTTTGGAGCCCCCACCTGGAGTATTTGGTGTAGCAGATGGGGCCGTCTTAAACAAATCTCTTTTGTAACCTCTGCTCGCTACTGTATGAGACATGATGAGAAAAGCACATGATCCATGAAATATAATGATGGAGTCCAAAAAATAAATATATATATATTTAAAAAAAAGATGCATGCATTATTCAGAGACAAATTACCAAAACCCAATTTTTTTTTATTGCAACTGCTTAATCACAGTAATTATCTCACTTGACGGGAAACATTTCATCAAAGGAAAGCGTACCGTCTTGCAAGCAGGAGAGATTTACACAGGAAACAAACGTTATCAACTGGAGCTGCTGGAGATTTGCAATCCAGCATTTTGGTGAGAAAACATGATTCACGTTTCACAGAATCAGAGCAGGGTGTGAAATGCTGCAACAAACGCGAGCTGCTCATCCTCAAGAGAGAAGTACCGGTACTGCCTGACTTGGAGATTTTGCGTTTGAATAAGCGCTGCACAAATTTTGATTTGTGTGCGTCTCACGCGGAGGATTAGAGTTCAAAGTGTCCATTTAAGTCCACGCACTCTTTGCCAACCACTGCACTTCTGGTAATTTAGCTCCCAGATCAAGCAGCGCACGTAGAGAAATGAACAATGACTGTGCTGATGAGGAGGATGGTTGCCTCAACCTTGATTCCCACAAGGCAGATTTGAGGAATGAAAACCTAAATCACATGCAAGACGACATCACAAACAATCTGACAGCTGGACTTTGACTCAAACAGTCAATTTCCTGTAATACTTTTATTTGGACTCATCTCATCTACACACTACTAGTATTTTTTGCTGCTGCATTTTTTTTATCTATAAACTCATACAATGACAAGCATAACTAGAGAAATTGCATTTCCTGCAAAAATGCAGTGTGAATGCTTATTGCTGAAAAACTGCTAAATCTAGCTAAAACCTGCTGAAATGTAGCTGTAATTAAAGAACGAGCCCAAGTTAGCAGAAGAAAGCAGAAAAAACACATTAAATAAAGCAGAAATTAACACAAAAATTAGAAAATTAGCTCCAAAAGCTGAAATTAGCAAAAATGAGCTGAAAAGCAGTTGAAATTAGCTGAAAAGTAGCTGAAAAGGCAGAAAGATGTTTAAACTACCAGGAGTACGGTAAGTGGAAGGAGCTGAAATGAGGTTTAAAAAAGTGGAATTACCGGTAGTTGAAAAAGAAAAATGTTGCACAAAACAGCTAAAAATTAGCTGAAAAAGCTGAAACTAGTAGAAAAAAGCTGAAATTATCAGAAAGTTAATTACGTTGAAAGTAGCAGAAATTATCTAAAATAACTTAAATGTATCTGAAAACAGCTGAAATTAGCAGAAAAATGCTATTAAAAAAAAGTAGCTGAAAAGGTGGAACAAGCTGAGATTAGCAGAAGACAGCATAAAGAACATGTTTACCCAATTAGACTGAAAGAAGCAGAAATGAGCACTAAAAGTGGATATTATCTGAAAAAAGCTGAAATAAAAAAACTGCTGAAAAGTAGCTAAAAATGACTAAAAGAAGGAAGTGGAGAGCACATTTTTGCTGAATTAGACTGAAAAAGTTTACGAGTGCAAAAAATGTGGAATTAGCCAAAAAAGCTCAAATTAGCATAAAACCAGCTAAATAGTAGCTGAAATAGCAGACATGCTGAAACTTGCAGAAATAAGCTGAAATGAGCATAAGCTGAAATTATCAGAAAGAGGTTAGAAGAAGCTCAAAAATGTTGGAAGTTATCAGAAAGAATCAGAAAGCAGCACAAAACTGAAAGAAAAACAGCTGAAAGTAGCTGAACCAGAACAAAATATGAAAGGAGCAGTAAAAGGTTGTAAGCAGATCTAAAGACGTGAAGGATGCAAAATGAGCTCATCTATGAGAAAGAAAAAAAAAGCTAAATATTTCAAAAAGCTAAATGTCCCGAGGACCAGACTTAACTTTTTTCATTTTTCTGCCTGGATTATTGCGCATGCATCAGGATATCAAAAAAATAAAGTTGCACCAATACCAAAAGTGAGAGCAGAATTGTCCAGAAAGAGCTGAACATTTTGATTTATGATTTGTTGAAATAACACAAAAATTGTGGAACGAGAAAGATGCTGAAAAATGTACGGAAGAAAAATGGATCACCATTGGGTGAAGTCACACAATGGCTGCCATTCACAGGTACTGCATAAACCCTGGTTCACATCATGATGACAGGAAACAAAGTACTGTAGTTAGAGAAGAACTTATGCAAGCTAAACGTAAAAATATTTCTATATGATACATTCAAAAGTATTTGTCCAATAAACCTGTTGTTCACTCAAGTCAATCACAGATGATTGCCGCCATCTGGTGTCCATTTCTGAAAACGTGATTTGTCTCCCTTTTTACCACAAAGAGTACCCAACTCCAGCTTTTAGTTCATGTTCTGCTGCTAACATTAATGTCTGGACTCGCCTTCAGTCTTGTTTTGTTGCTGCTGTAGTGGGGGTCTGGCTTGAGGGGCTGGAGCAGGTGCTGGGGCTTGCTGGAGGCTTTTGTTTTGACCTGCAAGAAGACGTTACAACTAACCCATGACAATACTAAGAATCATTCATCATGCATGATGGATTATTGAGCATGCATCAGAATATCATGCACTGCCTGTGCATCTCTAAATGTCAGCAAGTCTTACCATCAAAGTAAGGAGTGGGGTCTCCAATTCTACCACCGACCTCTTCAGCAGGTTTGAGAACCTCGATTTCCAAAATGATTACGACTCGCCTGCAATCGGAGAAAATACAGCCTCATGTATGCATTTTTAATTCTTCTTATTCTTACCAGAAGTGGTAAAAAAAATAAAAAGTCTTCAGAGTAACAAAATGTCCAGCAGAGTTTGCATACCGCCCATCCTTCAGTATGTTGGTCACGTGTCTCTTGAGGTTGCAAACGCAGTTTGGGACCAGGATGTTCTCCTCAGCCATGTAGTTCAGCTGGGTGGTGAGCATAAAAGCTGCAAATGTGTAGAGTTTGAAGATAAAGATTTGTGTAGTCAGGATTTCAAAATCCAGTAGGCTTAATACCACAACATATGAAAAGATGTAAAGTTGTTCATGTATGTATGTATGTCTGTAGAGTTAGTAAAATACCTCTTAAACCACTAAACTAAACAGCTAAAATTCGATCACATTTACCAGATGCCGACCTAAAACTTGTAGCCGACAGTCATTCATCTACTCCGTTAGCAAACAGACTAAGCAAGATATATTGCATGGTTGCACATTATGCTGCCATTTCATTTCTCAACAAAAGATAGTCATGATGATATGCTTCCTTCAAGAAATTCTAGGCCTTTCATTTAAAATTTGCAGTCATCAACCCTAGATTGACTCAGTGTGAAATAAAACCACTAAAGCAAATAAAAATGCGCATCACCCTCACATTTCAAATGTCACGTAAATGTTAATCACATTGACCTTTAAAAAGTAAATAGACAGCATTTATACTGTGCTTTTCTTTTTTTCTAGTGTTCCAACCATTCTAATTTATTTAAAACTATAGAGTCTCATTAATTCATTCACACACTGATGACGCATCAGGATAAATTATGCCCCGGGAAACCAGAAGACCCAGAGACAAAAACTACCAGCCTTCTAATTAAAAGGACAAACTGCTCAATCTTAAAATTACAGCTATTCTGACCTTTAAACTCTATATGTCCTGCAAAAGAAAATGCAGAGAAAGTATAATTTACCATCTACTGAATGAGGATATTAAAAGATAATTCTCATATTCACCACTTTTGAACAATAACTGTGCATTTTAGCCTCGGTCAACAGATGCAGAAAGTGCTGTACCTTTAACCTTTCTGCATGATTATGAGCATTTCATTGAGAAAACATTGATCAATTGTCAAGCTCGTCAGTAAAAACTTAAACCGGACATGATGAATAGAGAACAGATATGTGAAAATGTTAGCGCAATAATTAAAGAAGCTTACATGAGAGAGTGTGACGTCCATCGCTCATCATCACCCTAAAGCGAACTGGCCCGTTTCCTCCATCTATCTTGCGTATGTTCTAAAAGTTCATGTGTAAAGAAAAAGTCAAGTATACAGTGTAAAAAATAAAATCCTGATTTCACTAATCTAATAGTGTCACAGTTATGTTGGTGGTTGTATATTTTCAACATATACAGGCAATGATTAAAGCCAAGAACAAAACAAAAAGAAGAACTACATAAAATAAAGCGCTCATTTAATTTCACCCATACGTTATTAGTTATCAATTAAATTTTTGTCTAGTTCATCATTAACACAACCGTTAATGACAAATTCATTTCTGAATATGTTGATATCATCCTAACATCATGTTTCTTTTTTCATATCTTTATATTTCATGGAATCATTACTTTATACTCATTTCACTCCTCACATAGAAACACAATGTGCACAATCAATTTTCAATGAACAAAAACTTCCTTCCTGAAAATGAAACAAGCTTTGAATAGTTCCAGGTAAATTATCATTTATGGCTCTGAACAAAATGTGTTGTGTGTTTTGAACTTAACCAGAAGTGTAAATTTCAGTATTTTGAATATTAAGAATTGAACGTATGATCCCTGTAACCTGAACTGTGAATGATATGAACTGCTTTTTCCAGGAGAAATGAAGTAATGTGTTAGAACTGTTACGTCAGACCTCCACAAAGTAGTTTAATAAGAAGAAAGACCCGCACCATGTGTCGTTGTGTCCTTGGGCAAGACACTTAACCCTGAGTTGCTCCCGGTAGGACTGGAAAGCACCTTGCATGGTAGTCTGCCGCCACCGGTTTATGAATGTGTGTAGCATTCAATATATGTGTAGCACTTTGAGATTTTCAGTAATGAAAAGTGCGTTATAAATTGAATTTATTATTATTATTATTATTATTGAACTGTGGAGAATATATATAAATATATAAATAAAAATATAACAAATACAGATATTGCTTTTGGAAACTTTAAATTCCTCTTTTGCTGGATGCAAATAACCTTTTTTTGGATGATTGTTTCCTCTGGTATCAGATGCTGTGCAGCTGGAAGGATTTTACCAAAACTTTTTTTACTTTTGGACATTTGTTATGATGCATAACCATGACAACAAGGTGGTTTTTTTTGTGTGTTTTTTTTACAACCTGGAGCAGCTGATTAGCATCTTAAAAGTTCAAATAATATCTCAGTTACAGCCCCAAATATCAAATTAATTGAAAAGGAGGCTCCGTAGATGCATTTCCGTCTCCCTGTCGGCTGTGCTCGAGTGCCTGACCAGGGAACTAGCAGGAAACGTGGCTCGTGAAAGCAGAAGGACCGGGATCATCTCCTGGCACCTGCAGCTTGCTGTCCACAGTGACAAGGAGCTCAGCGGGCTGCGGAGAGGCGTGACCATTGCACTGGGAGGAGTTCTGCTCAGCATTCAGGTAGTCCTGCAGCCCGGGGAGGCCAGCCGAGTCTGGGTGGAAGGACAGCATCTGTGGGCAGTTCCTTCGGATCTGCTATGGGACGGACCTTTACAAGAGATCCTTCCTGCCTACAGCCATCAGTATCTACAACATCTCTTAATGAAACAAGGATAATGAATTACAACATTTAATTTCCCTTTGGGATTAATAAAGTATTTTTGAACGGAATTGAATTTGGAGTGATGTACGGTAATCCAAGTCCATCCAAGGACCATGCACCCTGTCTCTGGAACTCCCTCCCTGACTATCTGAGCTCCACAATCACTGGTTGACTTTAAAAAAGGCTTAAAGATCTTTATTTTTAAGATAGCCTACTCTGCCTCCACATGATTTTATCACTGATTTTAGTTGATATCATTGATTTTAGTTGATTTTATCACTGATTTTTTTTATTTGATCATTGATTTTAGTTGCACCTTGTAGCACTTTGAGATTTTTGTTAATGAAAAGTGTGTTACAAATTAAATTCATTATTATTGTTGTTATTATTATTTACCGGTACCTAAAATAACCTTCGAATAACCAGACCTTCGAAACACCACCTCCCTTTCTCTGTTCAAGACTGCCCTGAAAACACATCTCTTTAGACTAGCTTATCATTAACTTTACTAAATGTAAAGAAATTGTCCAGATGAACTGATTGAGAATGAGCGGATTTGATACCTGGACTATTGAGAATGAACTTTCTGGTCTTGAACCACTTTGGACATGTCTGCCTGCCTGGGAGGAGTCGACGAGGGACAAGCCCCCAGAAACCATCTTGGCTACAGCAAACTGGTTGGTCCACTTAAGTTGTTTACTTGGTGGGGTAGCTTCAGTTTGCTTTGGACTGCTCTGACTGACGAAGCCCTCTGGAGTGAGGGTGAAACGTTTCTACTAAAAAGAAATTGTCCAGATGAACTGATTGAGAATGAGCGGATTTGATACCTGGACTATTGAGAATGAACTTTCTGGTCTTTACTAAATGTATTTTATCATTTTGCATTTTATAATCTTTATGTATTTTACATTTCAATTTGTTACTGATAATGTTTGAACTGTATTTGTTTGTTTGTTAAGTGTCCTTGGGTGTCTTGAAAGGCGCTTTTAAATAAAAGGATTATTATTATTATTATTATTATTATTATTATTATTATTATTATTAAAATGTATAATTATTCTCTTTGTTCACATTTTCTTAAGTCAGTTTGCCCGAAAGAAATATATATATATATAGTACATGTAGCCAAGCAGTATTAACTTAATACTGCTCGGCTACATGTACTGTATATATATTTCTATACAAGTTAAACAAAATAGTTCCAATAATAGTTTTTGTCACGGTTACTCACCACCAACTGCAGAACTGCTTCGTTCCAACCGCTGCCATTTCCCAAGGCCTGTAAACACCAACAAATAATTTAATTGCATATGACCGTGAGTAAATTTTAAAAAGCAGCGTCTAGAGTCAATGTTTAGAGCACGATTTTAAATCAACGTGGGTTTATTGAATTGTTGGTAAATACAAAATGACTACTTGCTAGTTAGCTACACAGCTAACAAAGACGACGCAGAACGTAACATCAAAATGTTGGAAGGTTTCACTTAAAAATACTTTAGTTATGAATGAACGAGTAAAATTAACCATACCTCTATCGCGCCCTCTGACAGTATTGCCATGGCTCCAAAAGGTGAATTAGCCGCAAAATATAAATGGACTTTAATACAGTAAGTGCTAGACAGGCGTGTTCTACGAAACTATCAGCTTCTCTGTGGCGCCAAAAGGTAGACAGCGCGCGCGAAGCGTCGAATGTGTCGTCGATTTCCGTTTCCGTTAAAAGATCTGAAATCAGTTTCTAAAAAAGTCACAACAACAAGCCTCCGTGCCTCGTGCGAACCACAAACTGACCGGAGACCAGCGACGCGTTTCTCAGCGCTAAACTCATTTAGTGACGTCACGTCACCACGTGACCACGACGCATTCAAAGCCGTACAAAAATGGGAAACTATACAGTATTCATATTTGTTTTTGTTTTTATCGATGGTACACGTTTTAATATTGAATTCAACTTGTAAAGTAGTCACATCATAACATGAGAGGTCAATGTTTGTATGAAGACAACGTCTCACTTTGCATTTATTTTTGTCAGAGGAAACAAAAAAAAGAAGATATATTTAAAAGAAAAGAAAATGACGGAACCATGCGCTTTCCTGACCAAACACTTCGAGCATTGTAAGATGCGTTCAATGACAATTACTGCTGCTGTTAAAAATAATAGAACTACTTTGTAGATTGACTTAAAAACAAATGTGTTAAACACGAGTAGAGAGGATATAGGAAAGAACCAGATTTCTATTGTGTATTTATGTCAGCATACTTGATAAGCATATATAGTTCATTCAACCTTTATTTAGTCAGGTAAATCTCATTGAGCCTCGTGGGCTCATTTACAAAAGCGACCTGCTACAAACTAAAGAACGATGAACAGCAATTTTAGAATTTCCTTAAACAACAGAAAAACATAAGAGAGAAATACAAAGTGAAATGCAAAGTATCAAAAACTAGCAAAACACCACAAGGTGTACAAAATCAAAAACAAGAACACATCTGCAATGGTTTTTGCCAGGATTCCAACAGCCATTAAAGACGGCAAGGCCGAGAACTTCAGATCTTTTTGTAAGATATTCCAGGAAGCAGGAGGAGTAGGAGAAGGCCCTTTTTCCAAGTTCAGTCCTCACTGACGGAACACTGCAGGTAATCATGTCCTGAGAGCGCACACTGTAGCTGCACTCATGCAGAGACATGTAGGAGGAGATGTATGAGGGCAGTAGACCAAGAAGTGATTTAAAGATGAAAATGTACCAGTGGAAGAGTCTGCGAGAGGTTAATGATGTCCAGTTAACCAGAGAATACAGGGTGCAGTGGTGGGTATGATAATCACAGCCAGTTGTGAATTTTAGAGCACCATGATAGACAACATCCAACATCTGCAAGGTGCTTGTAGGAGCATTCATTCAGATTCAGATTCAGTTTATTATCGCCATTGTCAATTAACAGGATTCACAGACTAGGAATTTTCTTCGGCATCATAACGGTGCATAAAATATAGAAACATAAAAAACATAAACCATAAAACATCAATACAATATTCAGTGAACAAAACCTACTAAAAAACAGCGCAATTAGAGTGGTGCAATCAAAATACAGTGATACAGTGATTCCCAATCAAAATACAAAATACAGCGACCAAGGCAAGTTATGAGGTAACATGGTTATGAGTGTTCAAAAGTCTGACAGCAGAGGGGAAGAAACTGTTTTTATGGCGGGAGGTTCTGGTCCCAATTGACCGAAGCCTCCTGCCTGAGGGGAGTGGTTCGAACAGACCGTATGCAGGGTGAGAAGGGTCAGCTGTGATCCGACCTGCTCGCCTCACAGTCCTGGAGACGTACAGGTCATGGAGAGATGGGAGACTACAGCCGATTACCTTCTCAGCAGAGCGCACAATGCGCTGCAGTCTGTGTCTGTCCCTGACAGCCCCGGCGTATTCATGTAGAGAATGTCACCGTAATCAATGGACGGGAGGAAAGTCACAGATGCAAGGCGTTGTAGCATTCATTGTTAGACATGATCTGTTTCTGAAAAAGAAACCCAGTTTAACTTTCAGTTTCTTTAGCTAGGTTTTCCACGTGGAGTTTAAAAGAGAGATGTGAATCGACCAGTATACCCAAATATTTATAGGAATCAACAAACTCAATTGGGACACCGTTTGAGGATAAAATCAGAGGAAGAACTGCTGGGACCGACTTCCTACTTGAAAAAAACATCCCTTTTGTTTTATCAGCATTTAGTACAAGTTTGAGACGGAACAAATCTGACTGGATGATGTCAAAAGCGGATTGCAGATCCATAGTATTGGTGCTTTCAAGATTAAATGGTTTTGCAGATTGACAGTAGGCATTTTGAACCAGGAAACCCACAAGGAAGCTTTGCATTTGGTAAGAAAAAAGGCTATAAAAATAAAATAAAAAACACGTTTCAACACGGATTTGTCAGATCATTGGGAGAAAAAAAACTGCATCCCCTCTACTGAGAGAGGGCACAGCAGGGCCATAGACTGATAAATGTTAGAATGGTAATTCCACTAGTTCATTTTTATTATTTTCATTAAAGTATTTGTTTGCTAGAGTATTTGTTTGTTTGTTTATTAAAGTATTCATTTGTTTGTTTGTTGATTCCTATAAATATTTGTGTATCCTGGTCGATTCGCATCTCTCTTTTAAACTCCACGTGGAAAACCTGGTAAAGAAACTGAAAGTTAAACTGGGTTTCTTTTTCAGAAACAGATCATGTCTATCACTGAATGTTAGGAAACGCCTTGTATCTGTGACTTTCCTTCCCTCCATTGATTACGGTGACATTCTCTACATGAATGCTCCTACAAGCACCCTGCGGATGTTGGATGTTGTCTATCATGGTGCACTAAGATTCATAACTGGCTGTGATTATCGTACCCACCACTGCACCCTGTATTCACTGGTTAACTGGACATCATTAACCTCACACAGACTCTTCCACTGGTACATTTTCATCTTTAAATCACTTCTTGGTCTGCTGCCCTCATACATCTCCTCCTACATGTCTTTGCGTGAGTGCAGCTACAGCGTGCGCTCTCAGGACATGATTACCTGCAGTGTTCCGTCAGTGAGGACTGAACTTGGAAAAAGGGCCTTCTCCTACTCTGCTCCTGCTTCCTGGAATGTCTTATGCCGGGTTCCCACCAGACGCGTTTCAGGGTGCCGACGCTGCCACTTTACATGCAAAGTCTATGTGGAGGCGCGGACAGGGGCGGCGCGGACAGGGGCGGCGCGTCTTGAGCAGTTCAAGCAGCGCGGCAGTTCTTTCCCACGCACGCGCGCGTCCAAAGCAGCCGAGGCGTCGAGCAGCCAAAGTTCATTCATTTGAACTTTGGCTGCTCGACGCGTCGCAGCAACCAATCGGGAGAGCCTCTGCTATGTGATGACGCAACAACGACGGGACTGTTTTTGGACTTTTTAAACTTACCCCAACGAGCCTCCATGAAGAAACCAGCCTCCGGTAAGAAACTTGGCATTTTTACAGTTGCTGCTGTCTGCTCGAGCGTACGATCACCCCAAACATAAAAAAAAAAAAAACGTTTTAATCTCAACAAAGACTTTCGGAGCTGCAGTTCGGCTCGTAGAAAACCCACTCAAGTAGTAACGAGGCTCACGTACAGCTGATTTCATCTGCCCAGTGTACAGGAAACAAAACAAATCTGACCGGGAAGGGAGCCAGACGCTGCTCCCACTGCGCGTCTTCAGACACGTTCTGTGTGAACATGCCGGGTTCCCACCGAACGCGTCAAAACGCTCCCAACGCACAGTGTTTGCTGCTTGTCAACAGATGTCTGTTCACACAGTGGGCGGCCGTGGCGTAGTGGTAACGGCAGTCGTCCCCTGATCGGAAGGTTGTCGGTTCGAATCCCGGTTCCCCACACCATGTGTCGTTGTGTCCTTGGGCAAGACACTTAACCCGAGTTGCTCCCGGTAGGACTGGAAAGCGCCTTGCATGGCAGTCTGCCGCTACCGGTGTATACCATACCATACCATACCATTTTATTTATAAAGCACTTTAAACAGGAACAAGTCCACACCAAAGTGCTGGACAAACAAACACGCAACAGGCAACACAGACAATGAAGTACAACACGAAAAACATAAAAACATTGCAGATCATAAATCAAACGATCCAATACAAATCAGCTGGCATTGAAAGCGATGGAGTAGTAGTGAGTTTTTAACCGGGATTTGAAAACCGAGAGGGAGGGGGCCTGTTTGATGAGCAGCGGTAACTCGTTCCAGAGTCTTGGGCCTGCTACAGAGAACGCCCTGTCACCCCTGCGCTTAAGGCGAGTTTCTGGAACTATTAAGAGTACCTGATCCTCTGACCTCAAAGCACGTGGAGGGACATATGGGTGTATCAGATCCGAGAGATAGGCGGGGGCGAGACTGTTCAGCGATTTGTAGACATACATGAGAATTTTGAATTGGATTCGAAGATGAACCGGTAGCCAGTGAAGGGAGGCCAAGACTGGTGTAATGTGCTCTCTTTTGCGTGTGCTGGTTAAAAATCGGGCAGCTGCGTTCTGAACCAGTTGTAATCGTGCAATGGTGGCTTGACTGACGCCAAACAGAAGTGAATTGCAGTAATCAAGCCTAGATGTAATGAATGCGTGAATCACTGTCTCCAGGTGCTTTTTGGATAATATGGGCTTCAGCTTAGACAGACGCCTCAGCTGGAAAAAACAGGATTTGACGATCATGTTTACATGACTGTTGAGTTTCATGGAAGGATCCATTATCACTCCCAGATTTTTGACTTTTTGTTTTTGTGTGTATGAATGGGTGGATGGTTGGTATTGTAAAGCGCTTTGGGGCCCCTCATAGGGGGCTGGAAAGCGCTATATAAATAAGCTCCATTTACCATTTACCACAGAACGCGTCTGAAGACGCGCAGTGGGAGGAGCGTCTGGCTCCCTTCCCGGTCAGATTTGTTTTGTTTCCTGTACACTGGGCAGATAAAATCAGCTGTACGTCAGCCTCGTTACTACTTGAGTGAGTGGGTTTTCTACGAGCCGAACTGCAGCTCCGAAAGTCTTTGTTGAGATTAAAACGTTTTTTTTATGTTTGGGGTGATCGTACGCTCGAGCAGACAGCGGCAACTGTAAAAATGCCAAGTTTCTTACCGGAGGCTGGTTTCTTCATGGAGGCTCGTTGGGGTAAGTTTAAAAAGTCCAAAAACAGTCCCGTCGTTGTTGCGTCATCACATAGCAGAGGCTCTCCCGATTGGTTGCTGCGACGCGTCGAGCAGCCAAAGTTCAAATGAATGAACTTTGGCTGCTCGACGCCTCGTCTGCTTTGGACGCGCGCGTGCGTGGGAAAGTACTGCTGCTCGCTGCCGTGCTGCTTGAACTGCTCAAGACGCGCCGCGCCTCCCCTGGCCGCGCATCCACATAGACTTGTATGTAAAGTGGCTGCTTCGGCGCGTTTGGTGGGAACCCGGAAAGATCTGAAGTTCTCGGCCTTGACCTCTAGATGGTTTTGAGAATCTGTTGGAATCCTGGTGGGAACCAATGCAGATATGTTCCTGTTTTTGATTTTATACATCTACCTTATAATGTTTTGCTGGTTTTTGATACTTTGTTTAAAAAAAATATCTGTATTTCTCTCTTATGTTTTTCTACTGTTTATTGTTTAAGGAAATTCTACCATTGCTGTTCATCATTCTTTAGTTTGTAGACAGGTCTCTCTTGTAAATGAGTCCACGAGGCTCAATGAGATTTACCTGACTAAACAAAGGTTGAATGACCAAAAAAAAAAACATTTCTTTCCTTTTTTTTAAGATATCAAAACATTAACTCATAACCATAATGGGATTCAGAACAATCAGTTTATTTTCCTACAAAAGAAAACAAATTAAAGCAGTCTGAGAACAACCTCATTCAATAACACTCAAACATGTTTGCAATAAATGTTGACACCCTGTAAAATACATGCGGTTGAAATTTGAAACATCAGTTAATTTGACAAAACCTTTAGTTTAATTAAAATAGGATTTCATTTTTGAATTCCCAGACCAGGGAATAGGCTTTAAATGTGATTTATTATTTAAAAAAGAAGCTTCTGTTGTTTATGCATTGGTCTTAGCTTTCCTAGAAGAGATGTACATGTTTTTAGTCCCTACTTAGGAGGGCCTCCAAATGAACCCCCATGATCCTTGTCAAACGGGATTCCCACTTTGTCTTTGCTTCCAAATTGTCCTCTCTGCAGAACAGGAGCTCCAGGATTGGGGTTGTTGATGACACCCATGAAGATTGGTATTTGAGTCACATCATCCATAAGCACAAAGAAGAAGGGTTGCGTGAGATGGAAAATTGGATTCGACGCTCTAGAAATTATTATATTGGTGGCTGCAGCAGCTTCCGCTCCATCTTCATTTATTTCCATGCTGGACTTGTGCATCACACTGGACACCAGCAGAGGGCCATCTGCAATATCAGCCAAGTTGGGGTTAAGGAACACCTCTCCCAGGCCTAAAACACAGCAAAGGAGAGGGTCAGTTCAGAAAATACATTGCTCTTACCTTTTTACAGTCAAATATTATCAATAAACTAAGTTGTGTTGTAAAATAATTGCAAAGACACAAAAATAGTTTTACCTAATTTGGTAAGAACTTCTTCTAACTCTTGAGAATACTCCAGTTTGAATTTGGGGACTTTAACCTGGACAGCTGTCTCTTTGGGAAGGCGTTCATACAAATCAGAGATATTCATCTTTGCAGAGAGTGAAGATACATTCACGTGCCCAGACTCAGGCATGATCACCAACAAACTCGTCAGCTTTGTAAATGGAAACCTTGCTACCTGTATAAAAGAAAATGCATGGTTTCACATTGCATATCACTTTTTGTATAAAGCAGAAGCAAATTCTTCAACGGCTTTATCTTCAAGTAAGTTTAGGAAATTTGACAGAAAATTTATTACGACCTTGACACTTAAAATGTGTCACAGCACACTGTAAAAACTATCAGTCAATTTTAAAAAGTTAAAATTCACTGTTAAACCATTATAAATATCCAATTATTGAGACACAGAAAAAATTGTGTATAACGGTACATTGCCTTCTAAAAGCCTCGCAAATGGTAAATGGTAAATGGAGCTTATTTATATAGCGCTTTCTAGCCCCCTGTGAGGAGCCCCAAAGCGCTTTACAATACCAGCCATCCGCCCATTCATTCACACATTCATACACCGGTAGTGGTAGCCTGCCTTGCAAGGCGCCATCCAGACCTACCGGGAGCAACTCGGGGTTAAGTGTCTTGCCCAGGGATCACAACCTTCTGATCGGGGGTCGACTGCCATTACCACTGTGCCACGGCTGCCCCTCGCAACATTTTTATATTTTTGTGGCCAAAATAATCTGCTTATCAAAGACTGGATTTTACAAAAATATAAACTACAAAAAATGACTTTAATATGACCAAGCATGACACATGCTGTTGTTCGGTGTATTGCTTTGCACTATTAAGTGTTTATCATATTTCTTAGTTTATATCTTAGATCCTGTCTCTTTTACAATTTATATATTTGCTACTGTTGGATGTAACTGGGACCCTGTGTACACAATTTCATTCCACCTCATGTACCACATGTGATGCAAATGACAATAAAGAACCTTGAACCTTGACCATAACATCTTAAATAGCTAGGGCTTAAAATAGATTAAAAATATATTTGTAAAAGAAAATGCAATAAACATAAAGTGATCTGTTGAAGGGCAAAAGTAATAGTGCATTCTGAATTGGGAATCTTCTTTGATACTGACTGAAAACAGAAGTTCTTGCACAAATAGAACTTGGACTTGTTGAGCTGACAAGGAGTGATATTTTACCAAAACGTCAGCTGTCTTTTACCTGAGCTTCCAGTTCATTATCAGTGAAACAACTCAGCTGATGTTTGGCGTCTTCCATCACATCAACATCCACCATGTGCAAATCGTCAAGGTAAAACACACCTCTGGAGGTAAAGTTTGGGTCAAACCGGGCTTTCCATTCTCCTGCAAGAGACACAAGGAAAATGGCTGTCACTTTTAGTCAACAACACAGCTTCACAACATCAGATTTTAAAATAATAATGTTATTTTAAGCAAAAAACAAGTTAGTTAGTTGGGATATTGTCAGGTACCTTTAAAGTGGACAGCATTAATGAGCATGAGGAGCAGATTGGGTGGTAAAGAAGACAGGAAGTCAGTCATCTTTCCATTTGTTGCGCTCTCCACCCATTCGTTTACCTGCTGAAGGCTCTCCAAGGCTGCTGGTTCAGAGTCGTAAAACTGCTGAGATTCGCTTAAAAACCCTTGCTTTACTTCAAACCCTGAAACATAGAAATCTGTTCAGCTCTGTAGGTGAACACTAGGAGCTACAAAAGATTATCCAAGACGAACAAAAGACCAACTTTAAGGAATACTGCACAGATCAGCTAACAAAGGTTATATGTTTCTGGTAACCTTGGCGCAGAAATATGCGTGTGGCAATTTGCAGGTCTCGGTTTCCAAGCTGCACTAAAACATTACGCAGAGCCTGGTGGTAGCAGGGGACAGTGTTTTCATGGAGATGATGCATCAGCAGCTCTTCTGTCTCATTTTTTGCCCCTATAAAAATAAATACAAGAAAGAGACGCAGAATAATTGAATGAGGACACTGGTGATCTCAGCTGAAGAACTGGAAAATATGGTATGTTACAGCGTAGTCCCTCCCTATTTCACAGTTCAATTTGTCCAAACTTGCTCTTTCGCAGTTTTTCAACGATTATCAACTTTAATATTACTCACATGATGGGGATGGTATGGGATAAAAAGTTAACAGAAAAAAAAACAACAACTTTGGACCGGCGCCGCCATTTTGTAGTTCTCTTTCAATACACTGTAACGCGAGTCAAAAGAACTCCATTACCCAGAAGCCAACAGTGCTTCCGGCCGTTGCTTTCTGCCAAAATGGAGGGAAAGTTTTACAACGCAAATCTACACTATCTATGAAGCTCACAGAATTGGCAAGAAAGTCGCAAATCATCCTGAAGCTTCCTGAAGCTCAGTTATCCACGTGCACATCAACCTGGACGGGGCGGTGGGCTTCATCGCTGCAGGGTAGATTTTTCGTTTATAATCCTGGCCCGAAGCCCAGCCCGACCAAAATTTGGGGCAGGCCGCGAGCCATGATAATGTGCTGGATGGACGTTCATTCAGCCGCAGCACTCAGTGGACTTGTGTGGCTGACGACCCAAACAGGTGAGATCCCAAAGCAGACATGTCAGAGCTGTTTGTGTCTGAATAAATCAGAATGAAGGCAGAAACAGGGTTTTAATGCTCTTTGACGGCCATGAAAGGACAAACACCCCATCAGTGCTGGTCTCCTGCCCCTTTTATTCAGCCGCACGTCACTGTGGTAAATTTGGACGTTGGACATATACGTATGCTGTTAAACTTACATAGAGCCTAGAACATTGCAAGAGTGTGAGAAGGGTTTATAAATCCTTAAAATATATATAAATACTGAAATATATACAGTATAATGTTCCTACTTCGCGGTTTTTCACTATGGGTGTGTGGAACATAACCCCTGCAATAAGCGGGGACTACTGTAAAACAAATTCATCAAATGTGGAAGTCATGCGTAAGAGAATAACCTCTGTACCTAAAGCCAGTTGAGACAGGGCCAGAGAAATGCTCAAAGGAGAGATGATGACATTCGGCTGCTCTGGTGTTGTCTCCAGGTGTTGTAACAGCTGCACTCCCAGTTTCTGAATTGCAGCAGTAATGGTCTGCTGGGACTTGGGCCTCCGACTGACAGACTGACAGTCATCCAGATCTTCTTCCTCCGATGACGCCTCGCTCGAGGTATTTGTGGTGGTACTTGCAAGAACAGTTGCTTCTGTGGGAGCTGCAGGAGTTACAGGATCTGGCACACCACTTTCTTCTTTCTGTGGACAAGATCAGCAAAACAACATATGATCAGATCCAAAAAAAAATTTATGATGTGTTTTTTAACTTACTTCTATGGGTTGACTGGGAATCAAAGGAATGAGAGGGATCACAGGAGCTGTCTGATCTTCTGCCACCTCCGCATTCTGTTGAACAAAAATCTAAATAGTTCTTTGTATTCAGCACAGATTCATGTCATTTTACATAATCTTGAATTATTTAAAAGGAATTTAATGTTTTACTGTGGCTCCTTGGCAGCAGAGACAAATCAACAGGAGTGTCAGGCAGCGGTCCATGTCCTTAAAATCTAACTAAAAGAAAATACTTGATCAAGCTTTATATTAATAGTACCTTTCATAAAAGTTAAATACATATCAAATTGATTTACAGAAAAAATAACTACCGCATTTTGCGGACTATGAGGTGTAACAGATTATAAGGCGCAATATCAATGAACGGGTCTATTTTCATACATAAGGAGCACCAGATTATAAGGTGCATTAAGCAAAACAAAACAGATAGTCAAACTTTATTCAACTCTTTCACAATAATCACATAAAATTGGTTCAAGGTCATTAACCAGAACTAATACATAAGGCGCACCCGATTATAAAGGCTCACTGTTGATTTTTGAGAAAATTAAAGTGTGCCTTGTAGTCTGAAAAATATGGTAGCTATCTTATCGGATAAAGCTGCATGTAAAATCCCCACTGGGTCTTTAGTTTGTTTAAAAGTGTCCAGATTTTGGATTCCTTTCAAATTCTTTGTCCAGTCTTGGTACAGGTTAAAAGCTAAATCTTCAAAGGTTCTTGTTCTGTTCAGTGGAACAACTAAAAGAGGATCTGGGGTTGTCCTGGTTCATAAATCAAAACCATCTCTGACAGTCTGGTGCTTGGCTGAAGGGCCTTAAAAACCAATCACAAATTCAGCAGGGAGCCATATCAGAACGCTGATCTTTTTTCTATAGCAAGAAATTTAACGTGTCCTATTCAAAGTATTATTTGCACAGTGATTCAGTTTTCACACTCACTTTTACTGGAACAAAAAAAAAAAAGTTAAAATCTATTTAATATTAATCTATCCCCCCCACCCCCAATTTTTTTTTTGTACAAAAATAAACAAATAAAAAAACCTAACCCGATCCATTTTAAACATATGCTGATAACCTGAAAACACAATTAAGTTAAGCCATAAAAGGATGATGCAGCTATATACACAAATTAGACTACATGTTTTTTTATCAGTTACCCAGGATGTGAAGCCCATCAGCATGGCTGATTTAAGATTCCAACATAATACGTCACATTTTGGAGCAAAACAAAGTTTAGCAGGAGCATTTTTTGATGCCCAGCTTAAAATAACATTCAAAAGGGTGATTTTCATGGCACCTTTGCCTACTTAACAGACCCTGCACAAACACTATAAAGATAACTTAAAGCATTTAACTCCTAAAATCCACTAACCTATGCAACAACCTTAATAACCATTTATTAAATTATGCTGCCTTACCTTATTACAAAAAAACTTGCTGCCTTGTCCAAAAAAGGAGAACCTACTGTACTGTGAATGGCTGAATTCCTGAGAGTAAAAGATTGGCATTTGCTCAGCAAACAGTTAAATATCAACTTCCATTGATCGGTGCCTGATTTTAACCACTATTTGTTTGTAAATGCAGCCACAGAGACTCGTGCAGCTTAAATACTGAAGCTTCACAAATGTAGCTGTTTTGCACGTCAGGGGACAGGTAATGTGACAAAACCTAATATGTGACAGGGAGCAAAACATCTTACAAAAAAAGTGTTTAATCCAAGTGCAAACACTTCAGATTGAGGCATTTGATGTCAGAGAACGAACCCACGTTTCCCAGAAAGCAGGTATTTTGACATTTCTGTTGGAACAGGAAACATCTGACTTGTGTTCAAGGAATCCAAAGTTGAAGTAGCAACAAGAATATCAGCAAATGCTTGAAATTATAATTTATTTATTTTAGTTCTTAGCTTCAAGCAGAAATTAAATCTTGGGCATCACATGACAGGAGTCCGCAAACACGAAAGGGACTTTGTACAATCTGTGCACAAATGATTCAATCAAGACGAGGCTACGAGTACGAATCACAAAAAGACTAGAACGCAGAAAAGATTGAAGCAGATTTTATTAAACAAATTAATAAATTAACATTTTCTTTGACTTCACGTAAAACGTTTGACATTTTATGCTTTTTAGTTCCACTTCAGGTTTACTAAAAGCAAACAAGTTCAAACGGTGTAACATTCTTTATAAAAAAGCAGTCGCAGCTTCTGGCAAATAATTAGAAAAGTACTGGGTCACATGACAGCTCAATTATCGCTTCAACGGTTTGATGCTACGAAGGTTTCAAAACTGGAATAGGTTCAGGAATCAAAGCTTTCTGCTGATAATTTGATTACACAAAAATGTTTGACAACATATTTTCAAATATTTTTTTCTATAGATATTTTTCACCATATCCTTAAACAGTTACATATAAAGGTTAACATACCGTAGTTGTTTTTCTTGGCGTTGACTGGTTGTGTATTATTTTTGTTATTTTGGAGTGAGAAAAGCAGCATCTGCTGTGAAACACCTTTAATGTTGCTGCAGGGCTAAAGAATAAATCTACGCATGATTTATTTTTTTATCCTGAAGCCATTTCAAGTGATTTATTTGCAGAATAAAAACATTCAGTATTTAAAATCTGAGTGAAACTCTACATAACGTTACAATTCAGACCATTCTTGTGCAGTAAAGGTTGTGCATTTGTCGTTTTTGTTTGTCCGCTCTCTGAGTAGGCACTGACATTACAACAGCAAGTGTACATTTATTTGTTCATGACGAGTACACAAACTGCTCGGAAACACCTCGACAAGGAGGAACAATAACAGAAATTATTTCATCTACAAATACTGCATAGTTTCATCAGTGCAATTGGATTTACATAGAATCATCATGAAGGGAAATGGAAGGGGAGTTCAGTGTGTTTTTGGTTTTATCAAGCATCTATTACACCGCATAAGACCTTCCTGAGCATGTCTTCAAATTGATTATTTTGATCGGAATGGTTGACCTAGGCAAAACAATGAATTCATTGTCAAAACAAGTTTCCTATTATCACCTAAATGAGTAGGAATTTAAGAAAGATGAACAACTGTCAACAGAGTGGGACACATTTCCCATTCATGAAGTACTTGTGCAGGCAGCCACACTGGCATGATTTTATAGACAGAGTTCCAACAATGCTGCCACTTATGCAGCCTTGTAAAAAGTAAAAAAATAAACCAACAACCTGTAGTACAGCTGGCATCTGTGTCTTTGTGGAGAAAAGACTATATAGATCAGCGGAAAGAGTGTTTAAGAGCGTTAAGTGTGGTAAGGAGCTACAGTTTTAGGCTAATAACCTTATGGCACCATTTTCAGAGCCCAGCAGCAACAGCCGCTTAGTGGGCAGGACCGCCAGGCTGGTCAGAGTGCCGCGGAAGTTCTCCGAGCTCAGTTTTGTGCTGCTAACGGGGCTCAGGGAGATGTCGGCCATGGAGTACACCCCGATCTTGTTAGCTACCGTTCCAGTAACGATCTGGGAATCGTAAAGGTCAAAAGCATGGATGTGATCCGAGTGCGACTTGTACTGGCGAAGAGGCTTGTTTTCAAGGTCCTTCCACACGGTCAGCGTGTAGTCGGTGGAGGAGCTGATCACCAGGTTCCCCTCTGCAGCCTGAAACGCCAAACAAAAAGGAAAGTTACCGATGGTGTCACACTTGGAGAAACACTGAAAATGTCATGTTACTACCAAGATGGGGTTGAATGCAAAAATGTACTTTTTACATTAAAACAAAACGGCAAATATCACAATTCAGCACATTTAAACTTGCTACTCCATAACACTAAGTGGCTTATAGTGCACAATTCATAAAGTAATAAGAGAAAAAGTCCTCTTATGAAGTCCTCAGGAGAAATAAAGTACCTATCATACAATAAGTTGTCTTAATTTTGACGTTTGTAATTGCCCTTTTAAAATATAAATAGAGAATTATCTAAGTGGCCTCGCTAATGAGTAACCTGTGTTCATATTTACCTAAACTTGTGCCTTCAAAACTAGAGATACAATCCTTGACCTAGACCGGGGTTAAATAAAGTTTGTGCTCTGTTGACAGCAGACTCATTGGGTACAACTTTCATCACCTCCTACACACTCCACTGGGGAAATTCAAAATAATTAAACCAAAACATATGGTATTAAATAACAAGCAGATAGATTAATAAACAGTTTGAATAAACACTAATAAAAAGCATTAAATCAAACCATTTTTTTTTTAACGTATCAAAACAGCAATACCCAACACAGACAACCCTAAAATGATTTCAGGTTTGATGTAAATAATGTGTAATGTGGGTTGATCTAAGAGAAGTTAACATTGACTCTCAATCTGGCTAATGAGCCAAGTTTGGCTTGTAATCATCCAAAACTTTCCATTGTTTACTAAAAAGGCTGACTCTGAGCGTGTACAACCCACATTTGGTTGTTTATTTTACAAATTAGCTGTTAACACCCCTCTGTTTGGCTGCTCAAACTTTGAACCACAATAGTTTTAAGAGACATAAAATAATTTAAAATACGGTAAGTAAAATTTTATGAGAGAATAATTTACTACAGGATTCTTGGTATTGATGATGTATCCTTTATTATACTTCACATAAACCTCTACTATTAAAGGGATCACACTGTAAGAGAAATTAGTCCTAGTATTTTCCAACTAAATTAAATAACCAAGTACAAATTTGACTGATGAGAGCACTTTTTCCGAATGTTATGTCTCTTCTCAGCTCGTGTCTGTTTTAGTGCGACAGGTAAGAGTCCCACACGTTTGACCCGTGTTGTGAAACACAATCTTACTAAATGTACCTGGTGTGGCAAGAGTTGAAGTTGGTGTTGGCAAACGTGTTTGGTTTATTAGCTTCAAAATGAACAAACAAAATAAAAACAAACTTTTTAATGAATATTTATAATGCGACTATAGACCATATGTGTCAAACTCAAGACCCGGGGGCCAAAGGTATAATGCGACTATAGACCCTGTGTGTCAAACTCAAGACCCGAGGGCCAAATGTGGCCCTCGCTGACATCTTATCTGGTCCCCACGATGTTATGTGAAACATAAAATACGTCCATCTTTTGAATTTTTTCAGTTATTGTTTATTATGATGTTGAAAACGCAACAGAGACCATCAAATGAGACCAATCAAATTCTTGTTGAGGAACCTGTGACCAAGAAAAGATGTTGGGTATCTAACTTGAGTTAATGTAGTTTGTGAAACTGGCCCTTAGTTTGAAAAAGGGTTTAATTTTGGCCCCCTTTGTAAGCAAGTTTGACCCCCTGCTATAGACAATCTGTAAATAAAACTACAAGTATGGCCAAGTAGTTTGGAGTTCTTCCAGTTTCCAGTAAAAAAAGTTTCTGAATTTTGTTCTTCAAATGTTTTAATTAATTTACTGAGTCATGATGCACAGTGCATTAGAAGTCACTACATTTTACATTAGCTTGATATGGCAGAGCCACAGAAAATGGGAGTTTTTACAGGATTAAAGTACCGGTAAATCCATCCATCCATCAATCAGCTTTTGCTTTTTTATTGTTGTAAAAAAGTTTTATTGGTAACCTTTTTTATTTTCTTTCTAAGATACATTTAAATATATGTTTATATGTTTATATATATATATATGTTTATAAATATATGTTTAAATATATGTTTATGTTTATTAAATGTTTTAGTGTTTAGTGTTTAGTTGGTTACTGTTGCACCGAGGGACTGAGAGAAACGCAATTTCGGTCCTGTGTATGTCCTGTACATATTGCAGTTCTGACAATAAAGTTGACTTTGACTTTGACTTTGATATAGTCTTGATGTAAATGGGATAACCCAATAAGTGTATGATTACTAGGTCTGTCACAATAACAAATTTTGTATGGCAATTAATTGTCTCAGAAATTATTGAGAAAAACGATAATATTGTTTGAAATTTGACAATAATTAGTAATTATTGTCAAATTTAAGAAGAAATGTTTGTTAGTTTGTTTTTGAGTGTAGTACCTTTTTTCAACCACCGGATAGAAGACTGTTTGAACCGAAGGATGGATAGTGAGGGAGCAGCAGCGTTTTTTTCTTTAAGAAAAATGGAAGGGAGGCCCCTTGACGTGACATGGGCCGTCTCTTTTCGGTTCTCAAAATAGTTTGAGCACTTTAGCATAGCATTTTCACACAAAGCTTTTAATAAAAAAAAACAATAATAATCAGTAAAAAAGCCCTCAGCTTCTTTTTGCAGAGAAAAATGTTTTACACTAAGTCACGGGTTTCA